>JAOVVB010000015.1:6828302-6848145 GCA_028570985.1 Heterobranchus longifilis | reverse complement strand
AAGCATCACTCACACACACACACACACACACACACACACACACACACACACAGACCAGTGTGTACACATGCCTCGAAAGTAGGTCTTGAAATCATCAGGGAGCAAATCTCTGGCTCAAAGTTTCCTTCTTTTCTTGATGCATTCTTTTATAACTCTTAGGAGAAAAAAAAAAAAACTAGGTTTCTTAAAGGTTGCATCGTTAAGAGTTCTAGCTACTTGAAACACTTTAATAGAGACACACTCCTACAGTACGTTGTTGAAGGGCTTTACTTTAAACTGAACTTTTTTTCTTTTTTTATCTATTAAAGAATGGCAAACTTTTTTTTATCCATTTATAGATATAATTACTGGTGTGAAAACAAATTAAACAGTGTAGCAGATCCCACAGGGACAATTTAAATCATTCACTCTCACATTGTCTATACCGCTTTATCCTGTATACAGGGTCACGGGAGGCCTGGAGCCTATTCCAGAACATCTGCATGTATTTGGACTGTGGGAGGAAACCGGAGTACCCGGAGGAAACCAACCAAGCATGGGGAGAACATGCAAACTCTAGACACACAGAGGCAGAAATCAAACCTGGCTGGGACTCGAACCCAGACCCTGGAGGTGCATGGTGATGGTGGTAACCACTAAGCCACCGTGCCAATGCAAAACAATAAATTTTTTTGTTTGCTTGTTTTTTTTTGGTCAAACTCAAAAGTAACCAGAAGAAAAACCTTCAATCAAGAGCTCAAATAGTGGTTGTGTAGTAGTCCATCCTGGGATTTGAGCTCACAACCTTCTGCCTTGTGCAAGTAAGGGTTCATAACCAACAAGGAGATCTTTTGGGTGGATCTAAATGGTTCTAAATTACTAAAGGGGTTCCACTTGGTGGTTAGCACTGTCACCTTGCACCCGGCCATGTTCGAGTCCCGTCTCTGTGTGCATGGAGTTTGCATGTTCTCCCCGTGCTTGGTGGGTTTCCTCTGGGTACTCCGTTTTCCTTCCACAATCCAAAGACATGTAGGTTAGGTTAATTGATGTTCCCAAATTGCCCGTAGTGTGTAAATGAGTGTCTGAGTGTGTGTGTATGTGTGTGTGCCCTTCGATGCGTTGGCTCCCCGTCCAGACGATGAGTGTGTTCCACTTGGTTCCTCCCAGAAATAGGTTCCACATAATGGTTTTCCATCAATTCTGGCATATGATCTAACAATCTTCCGACTAATAGTACAGAAGATTAACTTCTGAGAAGCTAATACTTCATAACTGACACACAATGTTTCTCAAGAGGTCTTTGCGGATCTTTTTCAGTCCTGGGAAGAATCTTAACTACTGAACAACTAATTTCCCATAACCAAGAGTTCTTTGGGTGGGTAACATAGTTCAACATTTCTAAAGGGTTCCTCTTGGTTCCGCACAGGATTAAGATCCAAAAAGTAGTTATCTGGCAGTTCTTGGATTTGATCTTGCAACCTTCTGCCACTAGATCAGAACCTTAACTGCTGAGCAAATAGTGCTTCATAACCCAACAAACAGAGATCTTCAGAAGATGTTTTGGGTGGGTAACACAGTTTCACTTGGTTCCACCCAGGAATAAGGTCCAAACCATGGTTCTCCAGCAGTCCTGAAGAATATGTCAATACTCACTGGTGTAGAGTCTTTAAAAAAGTGTTCTTTGGGTGGTTAAAATGGTTCTAGATTTGTAAATGAGCTCCACTTGGAGGAGGAATAAGGTCCAAACAGTGGCTTTCCACCAATCCAGTTAACTGCTGAGCAACTAATGCTTTATATCTGGAAGTTGAGTCATGTCGACTGGATTTCTTTTTGGTAACTAACAAGCATAGTGTTCCACAAGTGTTCTTTGGGTGGTTAAATAATTCTAGATTTCTAAAGGGTTCCATTTGGTTTCACCCAGGATTAAGATTTCTCTGACCACTAGAACAAAGTCTTAACTTTGAATCAACTAATGCTTTATAACCAATGAAAACAGTGCTTCACAAGAGTTCTTTGAGTGGGTAACATGGTTGTAGATTTCTAAATGGGTTCCATTTAAATCAATCCATTTGGTCCAACCAAGGTAAGTAAGGTCCAGCAGCCCTGGTATTCAGTCTCACAACCTTTTGACCACTAGAACAGAACTGCTGAGCAACCTGTTCTTTATATACAAACAAACATGATGTTCTTTGAGTTCTTCGGTTGAGTAACATTGTTCTAAATGTCTATATTGTTTAAACAGTGGTTTTCTAGCAGTGCTGGGATTTGAACCCCCAACTTTCCGCTCACTAGGATACAATTGTAACTGCTAGCAAACATACAGTAAAAAATGTTTACTCTTAGAAATAAAGTGATTTCAAGAGTTAACTTTGGTTAACTCAGACTAGAAAGAAAGACAATTCACTGAAGGGAACATGATATTGGTACCAGGTAGTGGGTATTTTTCCTCCGTGTTGACTTTATCTAGGTGACTTCACAACCCTCAGTATTGGGAGCAAAGAGAAAACTAATGAAATTATCTCGTTGGTAGATAAAAATGTAGGAGTATTGTTGCTTGATGCACATTAAAAACATAGTCTAGAGGTTTTGTGGTCAAATTAAGCTTTGTGTCTTCGCCCTACTAGAATTAGTTTTTTTTTTTTTTACCCCAGCAACACCTGTGTTTCTGTCAATAAGACATTTCTTGTTACATACAAACACTACTGTACATTACTGAATTTTACACCACTTTTTACTCCAAAAAACAAAAAATTCTCTATAAATAGCGTTTCTCGTGCAGCACGATGCACATCTGTACTGAAAGCGAGGCTTTTCTACATTTCCTTTCAAATATTTGTGTTGTGTTCGTGTGTGTGTGTGTGTGTGTGTGTGTGTGGTTATGTCTTATCTGTCATCTGTGCGACGTGTCTCTGAGCATGTGTGCAGCGTGCAAATGGGGCTGTGTGCCTAATCAAGCACCTGTAACACATACACACACACACACACACTTGTAGCACTGACCACATTTTAATGCATTAATCATATTCACAGTTATGCTGATGAACGATTGATGAAAGGCATAAATAAAAACAAATACAACGAGCCCGGGAACTGTTTGCGTTAAAATCCGTAATTTGTCAATTTTCACACTTTTTTTCCACACAATTTTCGAAATTAAACACGCCCTCCAGCGGGCCGACCCTTGGCTTCTGCGGCAGGTGCAAAAAGATGCCACGCAGTGTCAAACCCATTGTCACTCTGAGCTAAAGGATTCTCGACTGTAGAGCTGATTTGAATATCTGAATGAGTAAACATGACCTTGTTTAACGGAATATTCGGCCCAAAAAACACTCCTGTGTCTAATAACGAATGTACAGTTTGTGTTATTACTTGGCTGAAACTGATCAAAGTTTTTAAAAAAAAGTGTGAGATCTGTGTGGGAAACGCCAGCGAAACAAGCTCATGTAACCACAGTGACTCAGGGACGGTGCTGTTTTTTTTCTCGTTTCGTGTCAGAGTTACTGTAGCACGCCGCTCGTTTTCATCAACTGCCCTTCCACTGCCTCTGCTTTGGGATTCCCTCTGTACCACCTGATTTCGGAGATTTTTTTTTTTTAATTAATGCCCTGGCTATTTGTGGCTCTCGCTAAGATGGCCACAAAGAGAAAAAGCCCAGTCATGACTGCAATTAACAGGAAGCAAACAGTTTTGTTTTAGATTTTTGGCTCAATTATCGCCCGTTTAACACATTTCTTTCACTTGTCAGGATTCAAGGTCAAACTGTGATTCAAATACGCTGTCATGTTTAGGGCAGCCGTGTCACGTAATGCTTTCGTCCTTTAGTCAGGATATTAATACCGTTCCTTTAATACCGTGTGGCCATTTGACTAGATACACCATACCTCCACAATACCAAATTCACAGGGTTGAATGAATGAACACCCAGAGTGCTGAATTAGCATCACCTACAGTGTTTCTGTAAGTCCAGTTCGACTCATCTGAACTCTAAAAGTGTTAAATAAACACTAGGGATTTTACTGTGCACTTTCATTTGTGACTCACAACACAAGTCCTTTGCAAAAGTAAAAGAAAGGATGAAGGAAAGGAATAGTCAATTATAAGATGTTGTTTTTTTTTTTTTCTCGTTCCACCTTGCTGTTAAATTCCCGAAATCTAATTAGTCAGAAGGTGTTCATTCTAACTTTTGTTTTTTGTGGATTTCTTTTTTGTTCCTTTAACACTTCTAATACTAAAAAAATGTATAAAAAATTGTTTTTCTCTTTTTTTTTCTTTTTCTAAATGTAAATCACATGTAAAAGTGTTTTTTGTTGAAAAACATGATAAAAATCATCTGATTGTAGCAGTTCTTAGTATCATGCAAATACAACCTCATATGAACAATATATAACTTCTTTTTACTGTGCCATTATTATAACATAACATAAAGCCAAAAAGAAACAACTAAACATGTAGGCAAAATCAAGTACCCCTTTACTGCTTCCACAGGATTTAAGCCTGAAATCATCCGCCCTTGATTAATTGATAAGCTGATGTGTAGACCTCTGTAAAAGCAGAAGTTTTGGCAGTTTGCTGGTCTGGAGCATTCAGGTGTGTTTTAACACAAGGCAAAAAACATAAGCAATGGTCTTAGAGAAGCAATTGTTGCTGCACATCAATCTGGAAAAGGGATATAAAATAATCGCCAAACCATTTGGAGTTCAATGTTCTACAGTGAGAAAGATTATTCAAAAGTAAAAAACAGTAAAGGCAGTTGACAGTCTTGCCAGAAGTGGACGTCCCAGCACATTCACCCCAAGGTCAGACCGTGTAATGCTCAGAGAAATACAAAAACCCAAAAGTTACATCTCAGACCCTACAGGCCTTATTGAGCATGTTAATAGTTTAAGTCCATAACAGCACAATTATAAGAAGACTAAACAAATACTGTTTGGAAGCTTTGCCAAGAGAAAACCTCTTCTGTCTAAAAATGCATCTCAACAAACCACAAGACTTCTGAAACATTGTGCTATGGACAGATGAGACCAGAGTGGTGGTGTTTGGCCACAATGTCCAGTGCCATGTTTGGCAAAAACCAAACAGCTTTTCAGCAGACACACCTCATACCGACTGTCAAGCACGGCAGTGGAGGGATGAAGATTTTGGCTTGTTTTGCGGTCAGAGGACCTGGGCACCTTGCAGTTATTAAGTTGACCATGAACTGCTCTGTATACTAGAGTATAGCTGTATACCTTCTCGATAATGTTTAAGAAGCTGAGTCTGATGAGCCTCAACGCCTCCCTCTGTAACTGGATCCTGGATTTTCTGATCAAAAGGCCTCAGTCAGTCGGGATTGAGTGAAGCAACTCCAGCTCCACCAGCATTGGGGCCCCCCTGGGCTTTGTGCTTAGTCCCCTGCTGTTTACACTGCTGACTCATGACTGTGTAGGAACACATAGCTCCAATTACATAGTCAAGTTTCTTGATGAGACGACCGCGGCGAGTTAGCATTCAGAGAGGAAGTGCAGAGGCTAACAGACTGGTGTAAAGACAAAAACCTGTCTCTGAATGTTAATGAAACAAAAGAGATGGGTGCTGATTTCAGCAGGACACAAATCGACCACTCTCCGCCCAACATCAACGGCGATCTCCTCTGTGGCGATCAAGATCATTAAATTCCTTGGTGTCCATCTGGCAGAGAATCTGAGCTGGTCCCTCACCACCAGCTCTTTAAACAAGAAAGCCCAGTGCCATCCTAAGAAGGCTGAGAAAGGCCCAGCTTCCACTACCGATTCTCACCATTTTCTATAGAGGGATTATCGAGAGCATCCTGAGCAGCTGCATCACTGTCTGGTTTGGGAATTGTGCCATCTCGGACAGCGAGACCCTACATCATCGGTGTCTCTCTTCCCTCTATCATGGACATCTACACCACATGCTGCACCCGCACAGGCACCAGCACATATACACACTCTCTGCCATCTGGAAAACGGTACCAGAGCAATCGGGCCCTTAAATCCAGACTATGTAACAGCTTCTTCCCACAAGCCTCAATACAATAGCACTGGACACACACACACGCACTCAGATGAAAACCATCTAGCATTTTGTTTCTCTTTTGCCCAATTGTTTTTTGCACAAAATTTATTGATGCTATTTGCACAAGAGCGTATTCTTTGCTGCTATTACATGACAAAATGTTTACTGCATTTACCATCTCATGGACAATTTATTTGCACTACCTTAATTCAGCTCTGTGTACTGCTCAGCACTACACAGTGTCTTATATTGTGTTGTGTTTGTTACTGTTTAAACATTTGAAATGAAGTGCGCTTAATATTGTCTTTTTGTCTTTTTGTATAGTTCTTAGCTAGTTTTGTTAATTTATGCTGTTAATTTATGTTTGTATGTAGCACCTTGGTCCCGGAGGAACGTTATTTTGTTGTTTTCGTACTGACCTGTATGTGGTTAAAATGACAATAAAAGCCTACAGTACTTGACTTGACTTGAATTGACTTACTGTTCCAAGTTATCTATCTATCTATATGTATTTTTATGTAATATAGTTTTAGTTAACTTTATGTAACTCTGCATGACTTAATTCTTAAATAAAATCAAATTATGTTGTTTTTTAATAAAATTAAAAAACAGCACTTGATTTGTTTTTAAATGTACAGTAGTTCCTGAAGTATGTTTTATATTTGAGATTTTATTCAGCATTAAATCTTTATATTCATGCATGGACTATAATTGAATGAGTAAATTTCCCCAGTCTGTTTCCTCATTAGAACAATTAGAGAAGTCATCATTTCAAAAAAGATTCACATTTACAAATATTCACTATTTAAGGGAAAGTTTAAGCAGTTTGGATACTTTAAAATCGACTACTTGGATATTTTGCCTTCTTAAAACCATGATATATTATAATATAAGGTTAGCACTGTCGCCTTTCGATTCCCGACTGGGTTCGATTCCCGACGAGGCTTGATTCCCATCTCGGTGTGTATGGAGTTTGTATGTTCTCTCCGTGCTTGGTGGGTTTCCTCCAGGTACTCATGCAGATTCCCAAACAAGCGTTCACAAAATATGTGCGTGTGCCCTATGATGGATTGGCACCCTGTCCAGGGTGTACCCCGCCTTGTGCCCTAAGTCTCCTGGGGTGGGCTCCAGGCCTCCCGCGACCCTGAATACAAGATAAAGCGGTCTAGAAGATGAGTGAGTGAGTAATGTGTAATTGTTTATATGGTTTCTGCAGGGACAGATTTATCTACGATTTATGGAAGAAGTCTCCAGTTTTTACAATTTTCACTTCTTTTTATTTACTTTATTTATTTTGCTTGGGCAAAAAAAAAAAAAAGGTTGCACACGCTAAGATTTTATTTAATCATTTGAAGGTGCCAGTTAAGGCCAGTTCTTGTGTAAAAATGGTTTACTCATGCTCTCACAATTTCACAATCTGAGTCCTGGGGTATGCCCTGTTCTATCATGGAAGAAAACTATCATTCAGTACATTCCGGTCGTCAGCTGACTTTTTTTGCCACATAATGTTGCTGAGCCTAGACCTGAGCGACTGAACAACCCCAGATCATAACACTGTCTCCAGAGGCTTGTACAGTGACCACTATGCATGATGGCTTCATGCCCTTCTATTCTTACTCTGTTCATCTCCATCACTCTGGAATAGAACATCATTATGCTCCCCAGCAAATTCAAGTCATTTCTTTCAGATTATTCTTACTTACTAGTGGTTTCTCTATTGCCCCACAACTATTTAGTCCCTATCTAGTGAGTCCTCCTGACACTGTGTGTGTATGGAAATGCTTTTACTTTCACTATGAAACATAGCTGTGGTGTTTACTGTTGAAGTTTTACCATGCAACTTGGTAATCATTTAAGTGATCTCCATTCAAGATTTGTTTTCCGACCACAATACTTCCACAAAGGTGACGGCTCAGTACTATCCTTCCAGGTTTTGATAATGTCTTGAATGGTTCTTTCATATATTTCAAATAAAAATAAATCAGTAATTTCACATCTCCTTAGTTGTTTTCTTTTCTCCTAAAATGGTGACTTTTTTGTCCTGGCAGTGTACTTATATTTATTCTTTATATCTATTATATGAAACATATACTGGGCGGAATGAGACAATATTAAATAAAAAAAACTAACTAAATTAACAAATAAAAATAGAATTAACTAATTAAATGTGTCATTAAATAATTAACATTTAAACAACAAACTGACAATTAATATTTTTATGTAATCTATTTATTTATTTAGTTAGTTTTGTTGCCCAGACACTGATCTGACATGCACCAAGAATTAATTAACTCATTAGCTCAGTAGGTGGGGCTTAATGCTGATCTACTCAAGTCGATCGCTTTGGACTGCCATGTTAGATAACAGCTAGCTACAGCTCCACACTGTTTAATCTTTCCAGGATAATCTTCCTGATAACCAGTGGTTGAATCAAAAGATTATAGTAATAGTAAAAATAGAAAAAGCTTCCTTCCTGTCTGCATTATGCTGTCCAGTGGAAAGCGCCATCGTCTTGTCCAATACACTACAGCACAATTTTGGAGGTTCCTTTGGACAAAAGAGGAACAAAAACAACAAACTAGCTAACAAACTCTATGGGTTTTCAAATAGACAGTCATTTGCAAACTATACTGAATCTATATCACATGCGAGGGAGTGCTGTTGTGATGAATATCAGCACGGCTGTGTGTGATGCGGTCATAGGCATGAAGACTCTGCTTTTGTTATTGATTTTATACAACAGTTCAACAACCATTTATTATCAATAGATTATTAATTGGTAGATTATTTAACCAACAAATATCCTTCTGCCCCTGATGGAACTAATAAACTGCGACTGGCAGTTAAAGACAGACAGTTAGTGCAATCAACAGGTGAAAATAGTTTTTAACTTTGTACCAGCTGAGGAGGAGAATAAACCATGGATATGATGGACAGTAGTGTCATTTTTTTTTTCTATCATAATCTTTATTTCCACTTATTCTACCTTATAATATAAACTTAATTAACTTGAAGGTTCTGGGGTTGAATCCCAAATAGCATTAAATGGAAAGCCAGTGCACTAGGGTGTACGATCCCTTGTACCACACACCAAGTAGTGGCCTTGATTGGGGATTAAAGAGGGATTTGGCATTCAGCCTTGTGTTAGAAGCTAGGTAGCATTGAAGCTAAACAGAGGCATTTTGGAACAACTTAGAAGCAATTATGAAGGAGACAGAGTGTTTAAGCTGATGTGTTTTCTTGCTAAAAGTGCAGCAGTGTTAGAACACCTGGGACACAGCGTGATACTCATAGTTAAACGTCCCAGTGCTCGGTTTGAAGTAACTGAGGTATAATACTAACTCGCAAGCATTATTAGAGGTATTTTGTTTTCAAAAGCAGAATTTGCAGCTGCACATGTGAGCTACACACAGATCTCAGTTCCTTGCTGGACTAAAGATTTTATTCATTATCTAACTGATTAGCTACCAGTTTAACATTAATTAACCAGAGGTGCATTTCCGCAAGTAAATGTAAGGTGTGATCATGCAACACCAGGCTGCCGTAGTTTTTGTTACTTTTTTCCAAAGAAACTTAGAAAGATATTGTCGTACAGACTAAGAATTGAACCCAGCTCCCCCATTTCCAAGGATACAGCACTATCCACTGGAGCATGTGTATTAACATGGTGTAAATCACTTTGCAGTCACTGATAATTCAGAAAGATAGAGCTTCACGCTGTATAATTAGCAAGCATGTGGCATGCAATTACACTATGGTTTTTCTTAAGTTTTTATCTATTTTTATTCTTTAACTAATCCTTTGTTTCATCCATGGGTTATCAAAGTTGTTGTTGGTCTTTCGGCTGCTCCCGGCAAGGGGTCGCCACAGCGGAATACCCGGTCCGCACTACAACTTGGCACGTATACGTATAATACATAAATTGAAAATGTTTGCCTATTTTTCAGCACTTTGTAGAGGCAGTAAAGTGTCTCTAATAAGGTTGCTGACTCGTCTGTGCCTAGATCCTGAAAGGCGTTCTTCATATTAGTGGACAGTTTCCACTTTAGGCACTTAAACACATAAATTATTATTAAGTCATTCATCATAAAGCAAGTTATTACGTTTCTACTGTGAATAATTCAGTAACTACAGTGAAACTTTAAAGAGGTTTGATGAGTTAACCTCATAGTTAGTGTTCCATTGGAAATATTATATCCTAGAGTGCAGAGCCAAAAAACCATGTCCAACTATTTACAGACTGTTCAGTGGCTGGGACTAGAATCTCCATGCCACTGTTATAGATACTTTTGCATTATTAAGTAGTCCATTCACAAGGGACTTGGATCTATGACTTAACATTAAATTCTGTTACGTTTGTGGGAAATGCAATAACAGCACTTTAAATCTGCTGAATGTTTGACCAGCTTGAGGGAATACCTGAAATGTGGGATTGCCAGACTGAAAAAGGCCCGTATTTTTACAGTATGAAGAAATCTGGTCTATTTTTCCTAGCCATTTGTGAAAATGTAAGTAAATAATAATGTGTATATTATACACGAAGTCTAGTATGCTTAATACATTCAGCATGATATACAGTATATTATATGCAGGTTACCAGTGGAACTGTCAGGTTTGCGTTTTAGAAACTACAATGAAAAAGAAGTGTTTAGACTGTAAGTGGTTGTCAGTGCATGCTGTTTGGAGAGTATTATATGACAGAGGCAGAGTTGGGGAGTACTAGTCAACCTTTTGTCAAGCTTGATTTATTGGTAGGTGCTTTGAGCTTTGGCAAGGCTTTTCATTCATGATGCTCTCCGACCAGCGTTGTGGATGGAGTTCAATGCATTATGCAGTTAAACAATTACACACTTAGTAGAATTGGTTCATATTTTTATGCTATTATTATTAGTAGTAGTAGCAGCAGTAGTAATTCCACTTTACTGTAAAAGGACATTGGTGTTATCTGCTAATAAATACATTGTGTGTATTGCCATCATTCTTTGTGTAGTTTTAACTCATAAAATGTTTTATATGCTTAGCTAATCCATTGCACATATTATAGAGGACTGAACAGGAAATGTAGTTTGATCAAGCAAATATTTTTAACACCCTGCACAAGCTAGTCATGACAAGGAAGAGCGGAAGTTCACTGGATTTCCTCATCCATAATTAGGTTAATAACAGGGACAAAAGCAACTGGCAAGTCTAACAATCTTCCATCCGTTCTGGAGCCTGAAGTGATTATAGCTATGATGGCATGGTGTGGTGCAAGGTCACAGACCAGAAAAGGCCAACAGCATGAGGCTTTGGCATGGTTGCCATGGAATGGTTGGCATATCAGCTAGCATAGAACACAGGGCAAGAGGGCAATGGGAAATGCTTCTGTGCTCAGATGACAATTTATTGTTTATAAGACTTTCAGGATGGTGTTATAGATAAGAAAACTATGACATATCAATTTATGCTTATTTGACCTTGTGACTCGTTCAGAACTGGTAACATAAGCTGATGAAGTACATTGCTGCAGTCTTTTTATATGCAGTGGAAGAATTGCTTTAAAAAGAGTTGGTTTACACATACAGTATGGCTAAAGTGACTCTTTGAGTTTTCTATTAGGATTGAGATGTACTGTACTGTAGATCATGCCACTTATGGTGTAAGATTGTTTATGAAGTGGATTTTTTTTTACTTGGCACTGTCAGAGGGTTAAACTAAACTTAACACTGCTCTTCAGTCTAGCCAATATTGTGAAAAAAGCACTGTATTCCAAGGTAAGGATCGCAGGTGTGTACCTGAAACACACCGCTGTGCACTCAGTGCCCACATAACTGCCCAAGTAGCAGTTAAATGTGTACTGTTATTAGATTATATTAGAATACTACTCTGCACAGTTGTACTATTCTCTTCACAATATGCAAGCATAATTCGTCTTTTGTTTATGCACCTCCATCTTTCAAAGATGGATATTTTCCATAAAAGAATGAGAAAAAATAGTGGTGTATGGATGCTAGAAGGAAGCAGAATGCTTTAAATTACGGCACGCTTTCTTCATTAGAGCAGGCAGACTAAGCTGTAGGGAAACACATCTGTTCCTCGTGTCTGACCTGAATCTGCCTTAAAGCTCCAACTGTAACAAACAACAGAACCTTTATTACTAATACAGCTCCATGAGGAATAATTGTAACCCTATGCAAGATACATTTGTACTTGACAGAAATTTGGTTTGCCATGAGAGTTACACAGTCTACTAATTTGTTCTTCTAATGCAAAGCTACCAGAAGTATTTTTGATATTCAGAAGGGGCATGGGTTCAAGGAAATGACACTGTGTTATTTTAATTAGACAACATCTGAATTTACGCAGTTGATACTAACCTTAGTGCTGAACTAACACTGCAGGTCAAAGCCCTTGAAACACCTTACATTCTTTATTTTGGGGTTAAACAAGCAGTGAGCTCATTTAAATAAGGAAGGAATCAGTGCATGTAGATGTGTTTGACACATTGAAAATCTAATTGGCAAAAGAAGCATATATTACTATCACTATATTTGTCCTTAACTTGCAGGTTTAACTGGAACATACTGTATAAGCCCACCTTTAATAAAGGTATTCATTTATAGTCACAATAAGAACAGTGTTGCTGGAACACATGTTTAGTAGTTTTTTCTTAATTGTCAGTTTGCACCATTTAATTGTGTGTGGTATTACTAGTAATACCTAGTAATAAGCTGTAATAAAATATACTGTCATAACTTCCAGGTGGACTGACTCTAAGCAAAATGTTGTGTATGCTTATAACTTAAAAAAAAAAAGTTATAATATGTTATATATGTTTTTTTCTTTCTTTTTTTTTCTCTCTTATACTGCCACTTCTTTTATTGTAAAGTCTACCACCTTGTCCTCTTGGTGTGCTGATCTTGCCTCAGTCTCTCGTAGTGGTAGAAGGAGATGAGTAGTGGCCCAGATGGGAGATATGACATCAAGCTAAGTGTCTGATGTTGCAAAGACACAAAGAACAGTGCGAACCGGAGTGACATGCAGGACTGTGGTAGTGTAAATATAGTGATTGAGTGATGGACATCCCTGTGCTTACCTGCTCATTTGGTCCTAAAGTATTCAACTGTACTCATGCTTTATTTTCTTCCCTGAAGTCCACTTCAAATCAATTTTATATGATTTTGTGTATATAAAACCTCTTATGCTTGTAGTAAGTGTTTTATGACTGCTGTGATGTAAATAACCTCTATTGTGACTAAATTATCACCTCACAAGTAATGTCAGGCACACTGTTAGGAAACTGTCTAGGAAACACTTGGAAATAAATAATGGCATCTGCAAGTTTAAAGCTTTTAAAATGATTTTAAGAAATTAATAATAATTAGAGTTTTATTGATTTGATGACCACTATTTGGACAATAGTATATGGACATATCATCACCTGTGTCCCTGTGAACAAAATGAGGTCCATGAAGAGAAGTTCTTCCAGGGATAGAAATCTAATAGCTGTGTATTTTTTTTTTCAATTATTGTATATTATGTATATTATATAATATACATTACATAATATTGTATATTATGGTATTCTTTCAATTATCAGTATAACAAAGCTGCCAGGACTATGTTTAACCACCATAACAAAGATTATTATTTAATTTCCAACCTGTAAAGCTGTATGATTAAATCCCCAAATAAGATGAAAATGAGAGGGGGAAAAAAATCTAAGTAAAAATTTCCCCAAAACATTCATGTGCTTGGTGGTTCTGCCAACCTGCAGTGCTATCATCATTCTAATTATGTACACTGATTTCACTGCTGATTCCTGCTGCATCTGCGCTAGATTATCCCAAACATGTCTGCCCCATCTGCACTCTATGGACAACTGCATTATGTAGTTAGTCCCTATTACTCTCTCCAGGAAAGCTGCTCACCATGCTCTAAGGCAGCCTCTAATTAAGAAGACAGCTCTGTAGAAGACGTTATAGTGATACGCTATAATGATATTACTCTACATTTGGACTAAATCTACCCATAAGAAAGACTATTTGGACTTTTTTCAAAGCTAATATTACAAAATAATATAAATAATGTTACAAGATAAATAAATAAAAATGATTATTATACGAAATACAGCAGCGTGAACAGTAAAATTGCTATCATTAATGCTAGCACAAACCACATGCTAGCACGAAATTCGGCCAAAATGTTAGTCGATGTTAGTCTAGACCAGAGATGTCCCATTTATGAGCTTTTAGTCTGTCTTAACATTTATCTAGTTACTTACTTTGTAAATTATAGTTGATTCGTCTCTTTTGCATTTTTTTTTTTTGTCGTCTTTGCTTTAAATGTTAAACATCGTGCCCTTCACCAAGCTACAATTTTTTTTTTCTTCTGTGCTACAGTATGTACAATGATTTTCTCTAGCTGGGAGCTTAAGAATTGCTGTCAATAACTCCTTATCAGATTTCATTTAACTATCCAGAGCTTCTCTCACCTCCCGTTCATTTTCACATGAATGGGAACATTGCAAAGTGCGACATTGCACTGGAGGTGGCATCAGGTTAAATCTGGAAGTGTGCTTTTTCACAATGCTGGCTCCTCCACACATATAGTACATGGAAATGTATCCTTTACCAAACTAAGTGTTCTTTTTTTTCTTTCTTTTTTAAAAATCATCTAAGTGCAGGAAAAAATTGTCTTGCTTTTTAAGTTCAATCAACAGCTTGGATGGATAAGCTACAATACCTAGGGTTGGGTATCGTTGGGATTTTTTAACGATAAAGAACCATTTTTAATTAAACATATTTATTTTAAAATAAACAATATATTAAATGTACTTAAATATAAGTAAACTTAACTATATGGAGCCCCCCAGGAGTTATGTGGTACAATAAAAAAAATAATCAAACCTTTTACAGAAATATAAAGATATTTGCCTTATCTGGCAAAACACGACAACTCTCCTGACTTGCCAAGGCGTTTTAAAAAAGTTATTTAAAAAAGATATCCATCTTCAACCAATACTCCATTAACAATATAAAGTAATACGGAATTATGCAATGACCAATGTCGCTATGATTTTATCAACAGCATTCCTAATGATTCAGTCTTAGCATCTTCTTTAGTCAGCTTTGGAAAGCCTGTTTTCTAACAGACAGAGATGAAGTGGCAACATTAGGTTTTCAAATGCTAGGTTGTTTTCAGAACAGAGGTATGTAACCAGAAAAGCTGCAATTTCTTGGTGTTCTTTTTAAAGATCATTTAGATCATTATGAATTGTACGTGTTTGTAAGTGTTGATATAATTGTGATATAAGAAGAATAAAATACATTGGGACATTATTAGCAAATAGTAAACTACAGGAAGTTTGGTAATAACATCACATCTGCTTGATTGGCCAGTTGATGATTTTCCAGTAATGGCTCATTTCATCTTGTTTTAATTCTTTACCTTTCAGCACACAGCCCTGTAGTGTAAATACTGTAGTTGGCATACATATAAATATGTCAGATGTCAATGAATTAGCATGGTGCAGAAATTCCGAGAAGTGGAAAGCAGAGACTTTATGAACTAGAGAAGCAGGTTGTAAGGGTTCTGTACAATATATGTAGAATTGCTAATGATTTCTTATGTTATAGAACAGGTGAATGTGCTGTAAGGAGGTGGCAAACCAGTTGTCAGTAGGCTGGTGACATCGTACACTTAAGAGGAGGACTGTCACAGTTATTACATAATTACTTAATGCCTGAGGTACACGCCAAGATTCATACAAAACTGACTGGTGTTAAAATGTGACTACAGATACAATGACAGATTTCAATTACAGGATTTTTTAGCCATTAAATCCTTTTCATCCAATGATCGTAAATCTTAGAATCAGGGATTTTGTATCATTGTTTTGTAAAATTTAAATGACAAATACTGTATAATGACAGTTTAGATCAGCAGTTTTTGGTTATCAGTCCATGCAAGATTCCAGGATTGTGGAGTTTTTGTTTGTTTGTTTTAAATAAGACAGCATGTGCTCCCTGACACAAAAGAATCTTATGTTATAAATATAGAACAAGTTTAATATCTTACAGAGTGCACTGGGTCACAGGCTGTGAGACATAATGCTGGTTGAAACGGACACTTATGAGTTGCATATGAGTTCAGGTTATCTAATAGGGATTCAGAAACAGCTGTTGGCCTTTTTGTATGTTTTTATATGTTTTTAAAGGGAAAGTTTAAATCAGTATAATGTAATAAATGTTCTAACCAATATTGCATACAATAAAATCATTTCTTCTGACCCCTATTTAAAGAAAGTCTTATTCTACTTTCAGAGTTTGGGTTATTGCTGTTATCACTTGTTTAGGTTTTCCCGATGTTGTTTGAATTTTTCCATGCCTCTATTTTTTTCATCTCTCTTTGATCTATGTCCTATGCCTATCAAACAACTCCCCTTTGTGGTTCCTCATTCCTTACATGTTAATACTTCTAATGTCTTGTCTTCTGGACATGCCAATGTTCCTCCTATCATGTGTCTATATCTGAGTCTCTGTTTACTTACATGACTTTTGTTCTTTTTTTATGTACGGGACATTCGTGACATGGGTCGACTGAACAAAAGCTTAAATATGCTTTCTTTGCTACAATAAACAGAAAACATTCGACACCCATTGTTTGTTGGTAAGTGTATCGATGCATGACGGACACATCAAGCATTAATTCTTCCTTTAATTCATTTCGAACCTAACCCCACTAGAATACATCATATGTTAAAAATTATGTTTGAAAATTAGTTTATGGAACTAAAGTGCTGATGCACAAAAATGCTTATTTGTTCCAGTTTGATGCTCCTGCTTTAAATAACATTTGCGGTTCCTGCAGTGTAATAGTGATTCAAATCAGAAACTCATCCCAGACCTATCCTAAATAACTACACTGTTCTAGGACACATTCCTAAGAGATTCTTCAAAGGTTCTTATAAGAGAAAATGCTCTGCTTGCTAGTATTTTGCAGAAAGAGGATTAAATTCCCATAAGATACAGCTATAATCCATGGCTTGCAGTTGGTCTTTCAGCAATGCATAGAGAAATGATTAAATATAATTTTAAAGCATTAGACCACATGTCTCAATTGTGCACCTGCTGGCAAAATGAGTTTCCTTCAAAAATGCTTAAACTGCGTATAGCACTCAAGATCTCAGGCTTCACAGTTTGCTTTGATCTGACAGAGAATTGAAGCGATCGGAATGAGCTGAGGAACAGATGTGCATGTACCCAGTGTTCCTTCATTTCCTGAAGTGTCTGGATTTATAAACATGCATGGATGTTGCATACGTGCCCCTTCCCCCCACACATGCACTCACTCACCATATGCGCTTTGACCTTTTTATATCACACCATAACAGAAACGTACAGTACATATAGATAATAGATACAATCAACCTTTGCTCAAACAGCCTGTTTTTAAGCTTTAGGAGTTTATGGAAAAAATCAGTCTACCTCAGAATTCAGTTCTGTCTAATTTATTCAGTTATGCTAAAAGATAATCTTCTATGACATTAGTGCAGATTACATAACGTTAAAAATGTCACATTATGCTATACATGCGGCTTGACGGATGGCTCAGACAAAAATTGTGAGGTGGTGTCTTGTCTGCTGTGAGCACGCAGTTCATATGAAAGTGGCGAAGGTTAAAAACAATGTGCAGTGACTTGTGCTGTATTCATGTAATGACTGCGTGCAAACAGAAAACTGATGTAAGACTGAAATGCACATCTGATGTTTTGCAGGTAAAACATGTTGAGTTCTGCTACACTTTACCATCTGTGTGCTTATTTTGAAGACAGTTTGCTTTATTGTGTACAAAGAGCATTAGCTGGAGCAGTGCTTCTAGAGTTAATCTCTGTGATGGCAGGATTTGGATGGGGGGCTCAAACAACCATGACGATGAGTGCGTTATCCTGTCTTCATATGGAAGTGCTTGAAGCAATGAGGAAACAATGCACCGGCTTCTTACATAAGCTGCTTTCAACACTGCCCACAGCTTCATCTCTCACTGCTGTGTAATGAAAGCATATGAGTGTTCAAATAAAACCCTGGCCTTTACTAAACAATCCCATTTTTAATGTTAGCACCAATACTGCTTGCCAAATTTTCCTCTTTTTTGCTGTTGTTTTGTCTGTTTGTCTGGAATAAGAATCAGAATCGGGTTTTAATCGCCAAGGATGTTGAGACACACAAGGAATTTGGTTCTGGCTGTTTGTAGCTCTCAAAGTACCGACAAACATAAAACACTGTACAAAAAAAAAAAAAAAACATTTGTACACAGTAATTACACAACATTTTGCTTGTGATTAAAGAAGATTAAATAAGGCGGGAGGATCCTGAGTATGTGCAGTTTAGTGTACATAAAGGGATTGTAAAGTAGGGCAAGTAGTTCTGTGTTCATCATACAGTATGTACTGGTAGTGCAAAAACAAAGTAGTGTAGTAGTAGTGAAGTAATGTGCATGTAGGGAGTTTGATGGAGGCATGGTGGTGCTTTTACACAATAGTACGATACTGGATGTTCGATTTGTGCAAATAACAAAGACGGGTGTAAGACGGTTGTGCAAATAATGATTTAAAGGCGGTTGTAAGATCCAGTTCAACTGTTTATGAGGGTGATTGCTTGCGGAAAGAAACTGTTCCTGTGACTGACAGTGTTGGTGTACAGAGTTCTGTAGTGCCTGCCAGAAGGGAGGAGGCAAAAGAGGTAGGCAAAGGATTTTCTAAGTAAGTTTAAGTTTAGAATGTAGTTGATAAATTAACTATGAAACAATGGACTAAATTAAAGACTTTAATTTTTAATGACATACGTACGTGCTTGACATGCTGTAAATGGCCTGCAGCAGCAAATGAAAATAATTTGCTGTTAATATTTGCATAGTGACATTTCATGCTTCTGCTTTTCATCAGTTAATTGTCTCAACAGATGTATACACACATTGACTTCACTAATCAGACAAGACAGGGTTAATACAATGAAAAATCCATGAAAATTTAGAATAATGCTTCCTTTCTGAACAATTTTCTTTTTATATTTAGGTTTATATTATAGTCATACATTACCAGTCAAAGGTTAGAAGTATACACCCTCTAATTCCATGGTCTCTCCTGATTTTTATTTCTTTCTAAATTGCTAACAATGCTAAATTCTTCCAAAATATGCAATAATATCCTTTCAACAATTGATATTAAGATGTATCTGCTACTTACATATGCTCTGTAATGCCTTCATAATGGCTCTAAGCTAAGGTGCTTTAAATTGGTGATTTTTGAGGCTGGTAACTCTAAATAAACTTTTCCTCTGCGGCAGAGGTAGGTTTTGGTCTTGCACTCCTGGTATGGTCTTCATGAGAGCCAGTTTCATCATGGTGATTGATGGGTTTTGCAAAGCACTTGATAATATTATTCTTACAAAAAAAAAAAACAAATCAGCTGACCTTCGTGTCTGAAAAAAAACAACTGATTGTTGTTGTTGTTGTTGTAAATAAGTACCTAATTCCATGTGTGTTATTTCATAGTTTTTAAATCTCCAGTATTGTTCTAAATACAGTGGAAACTTGGATTATGAGCATAATTCGTTCCGGAAGCGGGCTCGTATTCCAAAACACTCGTAAACCAAACCGAATTTTCCCATAAGAAATAATGGAAACTCAAATTATTCATTCCACAGCCCAAAAAAAATAAATACATAAAAATAATGAATACAAAATATAAAGTAAAAATAAAACAGAATAACCTGCACTTTACCTTTAAAAAAAAAAGTAAAAATAAATCCCGACAGATAAGTGTTTCCGTTTGTGTGCGCAGGCGCTGTGTGTGTGTGTGTGTGTGTGT
>JAOVVB010000015.1:6797831-6810324 GCA_028570985.1 Heterobranchus longifilis | reverse complement strand
CTCCGCCCCTAATGGTGCGTGAGCAAGCAGTTCGAAAAGATGCGGTCGGCTGACGTCACGCGGTTCGGAGGAAACACAGGATAGTCTTCGCCCTCCCGACTGAGTGGTAGTAGTAGCCTTAATGTGGGAGCCCCCTAGTGATGGGGAGGAACTGGCTACGACTAATATTGGGGAGAAAATAAAAAAATGTAAAAAAAATTAGTACCCCCCCCACCCCCTGAAACAGCACACGTGCCCACATTTGCATCTTTGCTCAAGTTATCTGGGTTGAAGAAACATCCTATTTGAGTCTTTGAGCTCTCATTAATTTCAATCTGCTTGGGGTTTTGCTCTGGAGGACGGCGAGCAGTTAGTCGGCTATATTAGTTGAGGTCCAGAAGAAGGAAGCCAGACGCCTCATTTCAGCTGTTTTAGCAGCTGTTGCTAGCACTGTTATGAAAGATTTGAGTCACTTCGGACTGGTAATGTGAACACAGCCTATCGTTGTGTGCGAGTCCAATAAAATAACTAGTCAGAGGAAAGAAATTTCTAGCAACGTTGTGAATTTTTTTTTTTTTTTTTAAGTTCCTGAAATCGACCGCGCCCCCCCCCCCCCACACACAGTCATTTAAGCGATTTATCAAACAACACATCCAGGGTGTAACACTTATCTCTTACTACAGAGAACCACATATGGATCAGTGACAATTATTACAGATAATCTGCCAACAAGATCAATTAACATGCACATCTGGAAGACTAATACCACCTGAATAGAGCATTTTACGCCATTAACAAAAGTATGAAGGAGGAGTTTAATCCAGATTAGTGAAACAGAAAACTAGCAGGTAAATTTGCACCATGTCTGAGCGAGTAAACACGCCATGCTCACGCTCTCATTCAGTGCGTGCTTTAGTACTTTTAATAAACATGTCAGGAAGCGCATGCTCGTCTCTGTCATTTTTAGTACGTCAAAAAGTAAAAAAAAAAAAAAAAAGCTGTTCAACAGGACATGTCACAAAAGCGAATCTAGTTATCAGGTTTCTTTCACCGGTGTAGTTACGTCCATGTTACAGTCACATGACCTGCCAATGATCAAGTGCAACTAATATTACGATCAGGCCTCCCTACAAAATAAACAATCCACGCCTGTGAATTATGTCCGATCCAAACAGGACAACTCTCACTACAGTCAAGCGTACAACGTGATGAAAAAAGCGCTCAGAATCCTCACACTTCCAGAGTAGTCTTCCTCCACAAACTGCCCTTTCAACACAGGAACACGTTGGTCAGCATGTGACCAACAGCCTCTGCATAATCGTCAGCGTCCTCTACAAGCCAGTAATGAATAAAAATAAGCTTGTTTCACTAACTCAGGAAAACATCTCTGACGTCACTGTAACGCATCATTATAGAGCGTTCACAATTATTAATGATGTCAAGATACAATCTTTTGCCAAAGTTCTAAAAGTAAAGTTTAACTCATTCATACAGCGACAGGTAAGAGTGTAGGATCTATCTCCATGCAAATTAGAGGCAAAGTGATAGGCGTGGAATACAAGCGTACGGCGCTAACACAAATGGCGGAAAAAAAACTGTCCTTGTTTAAACATCTCTTCATGTAAGTCACGAGAGCTGGGAGTACGACAAAAACATTGTCACACTACGTTAAAACACGTTTCAGAAGCCTCCGAGTGGCGCAGTGGTAAAGCGCTCACCCTATCATCCACATTAATGACGGCTCTACAAGCCAATCGGGGGCGTCTGCGAGCTCGCGCAGGCGGAGGGAGTGGATAGTGCAGTTCCTCCGAGTGTGTTACGCCGCCACCAACGAGCGAGCAGTTCGAAAAAAATGGTCGGTGACGCCACATGGATCGGAGGAAACACGTGGGTCGGTCTGCGGCCCTCCCGACTGATTGGCGGTGGAAGCTTAATGTGGGAGCCTCAAGCGACAGGGTGGAATTGGATACTACTAAATTAGGGGAGATAATTGGAAAAATTCGGAAAAAGGGGGATAAAGTTTTTTTTTAAAAATGCATTAGTGTAGCAGGGGATTATTATATACTGTACGTGTCTATATAAAGATTCCACTAATGATCGCAGAAGCAGCAAACTTTATGATTTAAAATTACTTCATCATCCAACTCTGACTATTAGACACACCAGACAAATAAGTATGATATTTTTTATTTATTAGAAGTATTAAAGTTTTTCTCCTTGAATTTTTCACCCATCAAACTCTAAACAGGTTATACTAACATAACATGTATGTTTAAAATTAGTTTTCTTTCAAGAGATTAATTAACACTGCTTAATAGATATGAAGCAAGTTGGAAGTTTATAAGGCTCTCAACCAATTGCAAGGCATAACCAAATTCAAGAAGTAAATAATTAATTTAGTTAATTAGTAGTTAGTAATTAATTAGTTAAGTAATTAATTTATCCATAGATCAGAATTTATGCTTACTTTGTATATACCTGTCTGTCATAACATCAACATCACCACCTGTTAACAACATTGATTTTTACACCAGCAACCTGGTGACAGGATCATGGGCATCCAAGACTCCAAGGCTTGTGTGGTTCAAAAGTGAATGCTGGCCATGAAAAAAAGGCACCATAATGCACCTCTGCACCAAATATAGGACCCAGCAAGCAAAGAGCCCAATCAGTGTACAGTTTTTAATATCAGACGTCATAATATAGACATTGTAAAGGTTGGTAGAAAAAAAGTGCAGATGATAGGTTAAAAGATTTTATGCCCGGGTCTAATACACAGGCAGTCGTTTCTCTTTCTTTCTAGATTTCCTTCTACAGTATCTTTCTCTGATTGAAAGTGGACATGGGTTTGTGAGCAGTAGCAGCAGCAGTACTGGGAGGTTACGTCTACCTTCCCTCGGGCAGCAGAGGGCACTTAACATTCGCACTGGCTAGTCACCGCCCAGAGGGAGAGCATCGTCCTCTTTGTGCACAGGAGTGGGAGATTAAAGAGAGGGTGATGGGATGTGTTATATAACAGCATGAGAGATAGCAGTGTTTTCTTCAGGTTCATTGACCTGAAGAGAAATGGAATAAAGGAGAGAGAGACCGAGCGAGAGAGAGAGAGAGAGAGAGAGAGAGAGATATACAGTATACTGTCAGTGCACTAATGGGATACTGAAGGCTGCAGGCTGATAGAGGGATGATGTATATTCGTTAGGGCCCACTGTTGTGTTCGTTTTCACAATTAGTAAACAGAATGAGGAGCATGACCTTGTCAAATAAGGAAAACCATGAAATATAGAATCTGATGCTATTCATTTAGACCTACAGTACAAGTAGCGTTCTGTGTATAGCGTCTCCAGTTTCTTCAAGTTACATATGAAGGAGACCATATATGAATGCAGTGAACATGTACAGAGACTTGAAAGCAATACTGCTGTTCCCTCATTGCAATCTTTTTATATATCATTTGACATTTTAATAGAAAATGTATTCTTTTTCCCACTAATAGAGAAGCCACCTCCAAACTGAAAAAGGCCAGAGTGTATACAGAATATTGACTTGCTAGTGTGCTAGTGGTTTGTCCTGCTCAGATTTGGCCTCATGAGCTGTTTGCATATGCTGGACCGGATTACACTGATCCAACTTAATGCCTAAGACCATGCAATCATTCATAAATACAGAGTCTACGGCAGCGTGCAGGCTTCGACTGAGCCCAGTGCTCTGAGTCTCCATGTAACCAGGTGTTACCGTTTAAAATTCAGATAGAAGTGGCTGTTTAGTAGAGGTTACAGCCTTGTGATGCTGGCAGAGTACAAACTGCATTTTACATTGCATTGTAACATGTAGTGCACACATTACACGCTGACAGCTGAATTCATTCAGACAAAATCCCACCAGTCAGTTTCATCACGACTGGTGAATCAAATGTAGGCCAGGAAAGATAAATGAAACGTGCTTTCTGTTTGTCTGTTTTTATTTGACTGAAAAGAGCCGAGGGTCACACTGAGATGAATACTGACAGACTATTAATAGCATCAAATCAAGATCGTTGCCAAAATGAATTATTTTTATGATGTTCAGTCGAGCCTTTCCATGCAAAAGCTCCTCAAAATAGCCAGTCGTTAAGGTTTATAAGACTTGATTATCATTTTTCAAAGACATGCCTAATGACAGTTTAGGGTAATTTTATCATTGTTTTTTGTTTTTTGTTTTTGCTTATATAGTCCCCTTTGAACGTATTGGAATGGCAAGGCCAATCATATTGTTTTTGCTACTTATTGAAGACAATTTGAGCTCACAATATGAATATGACAATGAATTTTAGGTATTTCCTAGCTACGTATCTCGATGCATTAAAAACTTAGAACATGATATCCTTTGTCCACCCCAACCCATCTTGCAAGTGATCAAAAATATTGGAATATGCAAATACCAAGTGTTTTTTTTTGTTGCCCAGGTGCACCCTGTTGGATTGAATGTTTAAACAATTAATAATGCTGAACATTTACACTTTTCACCTGTAAGCCTGCATATGTCATTAATGTGGATAAACCAACATGAAGACAAGAGGGCTGTCTGTGGAAGGAAAGCAAATTATTTTACGAAAAGAGAGGAAAAACATCAATCAGAGCCATTAAGAACAATTATTTGGAATGTGCTTAAAAATCACTGGTACAGTACTGTATACTAACAAGCAGACATTAAACAGGTCAGCCAAAGAAAACAACAGCATTGTGAGAGTTGTAATGAAAAAACAACCGTCAGTAATGTCACCTAAAACAATATGAGTTGCCAGATGTGGTGAACATTCAAAAGGCCTTACAGACACTAAACCAAGCTATAGATATAGAACAAAATGCAGTATTGCACCCCTGTTGGAGTAGCAAAACATTTCTGTGTTTGTCTAATTTGGTATTTCACCTTATTATAGTCTTCGCTACTAGGGGTATACTGCAAGTATAGGTCATTTAAATCGCACAAGTTGGTAGAGTGTATCTTTCTCTATACAAAGAAACTACTCAATTTAGTCTCTTTATCACAAGAAATACATTTGCACCATGGTTGAACCCAACTCTCGAATCCCCTTTGTCACTGTTGATGGTCTCCCACTGTGTGGTTTCACAGTCTCCAACGCTGACCTCCCCGTCTTTAAACTTCTTCATCCCTCTGTGCACATTGCTCTTGTCAATGGTGTCATCTTCTGTAGAGCAGTGGGAGACCATCAACTGTGACAAAGGATTTTCAAAGAGGATCCGAGAGTTGGGTTCAGTAATGGCACAAATGCATCACTTGGGATGGAGACTAGGCTCAGTACTACATTTTTATACATGAAGAGTTACTCTATAATGACCTATGTCAGTTAATAAAAAAGTTCATAATTTTGCATTACTTTCAGTACAATCATAACATAATAAGCTGATTATCTCTGCAGCAAACCTGAGCTTTCTGGGGTTACTGATATAAAATTCCAGTCAAGTTTAATGCCCTTGACTAATTTCTCTTCCCTCTTTTTAAACAGATACCAGGAGAATGGAGGCAGTGTGGAACAACTAACCATCCTAACTCTTCCCACCTTGTTACAAGTCATTTAGACACCTGTGCCTTCAAGCAATCCCTCTGTTCTTTGAAACTTCCTTGGTGTCCAGAACACACTCGACCCATGACATAGAGACCAATCCTGCTGATGACTCTAGTTCAGCTTTCACTGCAAACTGGCCGAGGAATTTCTAAGGAGGAGTTTCTCCAGTTTGGAGTATTAACCTTTGGTGTGGATCTCAATCAATAAAGATTGGAGGTGACCCCTCGCTGTGCAGTATCACTTTAGTGTTGTATCGTGGAAGTAGATTATGGAACGACTGTGCTCAGTCAATTTATTTTTGTAATGTTGTTTACCTAATTTATATTTTTCTAAAGTGAAGTTTCCCTCCCAGTGATGGACCATGAAACTCCAATGGTATGTTAAGGACAGTCACTCAGTATAAAAGCTTCAGAAAAGAAAATACCCAGTTTCTTCATCTGAGCAAGTGATATATCAGTATATTAGTTTATACTGAGTGGGATTTGTTGTAGTCCTGATTCATTTCAGTCTTCAGTGTATAACACATGAGGCATAGCTGATTTCATGAAGTGGGAATCACTATCCTGTTAATGTGTGGCCAATAGTTTTTCTGCATTTCCTAATTTTTTTTTTTTTTACTTGATCTTCTGCCTTTCAAGCCATTTTTCTTTTTAAAATGGACAACTAAAAACCAAAACAGAGACCTGCAATTAAGCTGACAGGGCAGGAATATTCAGTGGGAAGTGTAAAATATACGCCTACTATGACTTCTGTGTACCAACATTTGTCTTTACATCACATGGACGTTATACCTGTTTTACCAAACTACGGGTATGTTGTTAATGTCAGTAGACTAGAGATTAAACCCTGGGTTTTTCATATTTTTCCGAACATGATGAAGCTCCTGCAATATAGAGTACTTTTACTGAGCTCTGTCCTCAAACACCCTGAAAAACAAGCAGCCAAATTAGTCTAAAGCCTTTCATTTGACTTCAGCTTCAGCCCTTTAAATGTTGCAGTGTTTTCCAGAAAATCAGAAGACAATAATAAAAGAATATAATTGTTGGTGTATCCTATTGTTGTTACATAATGCTAAATAATGAGATTAACATTGAGACTGTAGAGTAAACATTAATTATATCATTCAGGATATCGATTGTTTCAGATGTTACACTGACAGTGATTATAAACCAGTGTGCTTCAGTGTGTCCTGTCATACTGATCTATTTATCTATTTAAACAAAATTATCCAAGTTTATTAGGTTAAACTGCCTAGTTTTGTCCATCGGAGAAGGAAATGTGCTTTTGAACACACAAGTGTTAAAAACAACCAGGAAATAGATTTTAGTCTCATGTTTTGAGGGCAATACTGAACAATCATATATAAACCATTTAGCCTTGCCTACTTTTACAGAAAGTCTATTAAATCAGTACATATGCAGTATAACCATCACATAAATAACAAATATAAGCTTCAAATTGTATTTGCATTTACCAAACATAATAAATACCAACTATCTCTAAAAGGTCCATGTAGCCCCATCAAATTATTGTGCAGATTAACCCCTTTTTATCTTACGTGTGTGAATAATCAAACATAACTGTGTGGATCTGCAGTACTTCCTTATGTGCCGAGCTATTATGTCAGAGCCATTTATATCTGTACATAGTAATTTCTTTGTGCTTGTTTCTTAGCCAAGTTCTAACAAGCGTGTCTTATGACCATGACCTTTGATATGCAACTTCTATAAAAGTCTGCTGCAAAATTGTCCTTATCCACTTTCCCATGCATCTTGTGCAGAAAAACTGAAGGAATTGGTTGTACAAGCTAAGAAAGTCCTCAAAAATATTCGAACAAAAGATTGCATAAAATTATGTAAAACCTGCACAATTGAGAAAAGTGCATTGATGTGTACCTTGGGTGATGGAAATTTACAATTGATTTATCGATATTCACAACCGACTCAGAAAGGAGGCATGTGGCTTGCTCGAGTTGGCGTGCAGTATTGAGGTCCTGAAAAAGGCAGATTAATAATGCCAATTCTGACTTCTGAGGCAGGGAAATGTGCCTTACAGGCTATCAAAGAATTGTTGCCTATTGAGCAACCTTCCTCACGCTGCAGGAGTACAGTGGGGAGTGAACGGGCAACCAACGTGACTGAAAGGCCCACTCCGCTGCGGTACAAACAAAGGAAGAACGGCAGCCGAAAAAGTGTTTGGCTGCTTGATCCCACAGAGAGGAAAGAATAAGGGCCCTTAATGGCATCATAATGTAGTCTAGAAGCGATGACGCTGGGCATATGCAAGAGCTTTTAATGGCGATGAACTCCAGTTCATCCTGTTTGAATGGAAAAGACAAATACTGGCATACTTTCAGTGGCTACAACTACAATTTTTGTACGCTTAAAGCAGACCATAGAGAGCGCTTGTTAGCCTGTCAATGGAACATCCTGAAGGTCAAAGTGCAAATCCAGAATGTGGCACAGCGGTAATTAACATACTCTATTCTGGTATCAAGGCCACCAGGGAAAAACAAAGCTTTATTCTTAACCTAATGCAACAGATTAAATACCTGACCAATTTTATGGGAAATAAGCCCAATTAAGTGGACAGGCTGTTCCACAGGGCGCCTGTTTTATGAAGGAGCTGTTAGAAGCTTTTGAGATTGCAGAGAATCTTCATTAAGTAGACACATAATGGCTGCACTAGCTGAGGCAAACAGTGCAGAAATCAATGCTGTTCATAAAAACCCCGGTAGCCTCACTAAGTGTTACAAGAAGACAACACAGTGTCCGTAGTGTGCACAAAATCACACAAAATCAATGTATAATTTGGCAGGCAAGCTCTTGAGTTATGTCTATGCCCACCTTCTGTCTCACAGAACTGCATGCCATTACAATCATAGACTTAATACACTGCAATCTGGTGTGCAGAAAATGATGTCCAGCTAACCTATGGTTGAGATCCAGGATATGCTTGCACATCAAATCTTCAGTTATACATATTTTTGTAATTCTTTAGAATGATTTCAATCCGCACTTAAAGCAGTGGGCCCACAGTGTCGCAGTGCTCTGTGCTTGGCAGTTTGTGCAACTACAGTATTATGAACCAACACAAAATGTAAAGCATTTCTGTTAAGCATGAAAATGATCAGGGGATCAGAAAATGATATGATCTATTGGTTGGCATGTATTAAGGCTGAATTGCACACATTTGACTTATTAATAAGCTGTCTACAAAAAAAATCACCAATAAAACATTTAATAACACTCCAAGTTCAGCTTGTGGATTTAACCCATAATCGGACAATCAATAGAGTACAGATAGAGATGGATAGTATTAGACTAAGTGATTATTATTACAAAGGTGCAGTATCGGTACTTGAGTAACTTTTAGCCTCAACACCAGGAATCAAATCATTCGTATCCACAAATAACAAAGTATCAGCATCTAAATGGATCTCGCGCACAATAAGGATCAGAATCACATTCAGTGACTGGTAACCTGAAAAGGGGTTCTATAGAAAAATACATCAGCACTGTTCAAACAATGCACTGTCCAGAAAGGTCATCAGGAATTGTTTCGAACCCAAACTATATTTTTAATACATCGACTCCACTCATTCTTATATACTCTTATGTACTTATTCAACATATGGTTCTATTAAATGATGGACACCCTGGTTACTTGGGTTAATGAGAAAGATCAAAGGATTAGTGTGATGTACATGAAATTTATAAATGCAACACTTGTGATGTCATTGTCTCTCATCTCCTATTTGTAGCCAGCATGTTGTAGACCCATGTCAGTGTAAAAATTTTTCTAAAAGACCAACTCCCATTTTTACACTTGTGCTATAATACTAAATGAAAAAAGACACACTAGGTGAAAAACTGTTACAGTTTTGGCCAGTTGTTGGTCACAATATGCTGGTCTTCAACAACAAATACGGCAATCTTAGCAACGAAAACGCTTGTGATCCCATATCGAATCAGTCGGATTTCCACAGTGAGCAGGTAGTCCCGGGGTTCTAGCAGTGGTCTCTGCACAGACACCACTGCACCGTGAGATGATTTCTGGATACTAAAGAATCCTTCAACATCACCTTCCATGATAAAAAGCTGGATGTCGTCCCCAGGCACGGAGCTGGATGGCCCCATGCGGAAAATAGCAGCAGGTACAGGGATGTTAGTGGGAAATGTGAGATTGTAGAAGGAGATCCTCAGGGGAAGGGACTGGCACTCACTGTTCTGCTCACAAGGTAAGCGTTCACAGCGACTGGAAAAGTAGTACAGAAAGTAGCATGAAAAGAGTGGCATAAAAAGTGGTATAAATACCAATACATTTGAGGACAAAAAGAATAATACTCTGTATGGTGGTGTGTAAGGGTGAAGACACTTTTACTAGGCATAAACTGAAGAAAAATGAAGAAACGCAGCAAAGTTGAAAAAGCAACATCAAAACCAGTTCAGGAACACAACATTATGTCAAACATAGGTCCTTACTGAATATTTCATTTACTTTTAGGCATTTGGCAGATGCCCTTATCTAAAGTGACTTACATTTTTATCTCATTATACATCTGAGCAGTTGAGGGTAAAGGGTCTTGCTCAAGGGCCCAACAGGGACAACTTGGTGGTCGTGGGATTTGAACCTAAGACCTTCCGAACTGTCCAATGCCTTAACCACTAAACTACCCCTGACCCCCCCTTACTTGCTTGTTGCTTTTGCATGCACAGCACATCAGCTGGAAAGATGGTGGAGAATAAACAGCTGCAGGATATTTACAGTCTATTTATCAAGTATATTCAGCTAAATTCAGCTCATTTGGAAAAAAATGAAATTTCTATTTTTTTGCTTAGATTAACTAGATATCAGACAGAATAAACTAATGTATTAGTAATGTATTCTATAGAAACAATAGTAGTCACATGCTTGTCAAACAAGGGTCCCTAATTCTTGAACTAATTTCTTTAAGTAAATAGCCTTTTCACAAAATCAATTCTTTTAGTTATATAATATATAATATAAAATATAATTGTTGTCTTTTATTATTAATACCAGACCTTATGTTACCACTGTAAGCACAGTATTGTGTCGTTTATTTATTTATTTATTTTTTCTCACTGATCTTTGCTGTTAATACTGACCCTTACAATACAGTGTAAGATACTCACGTCTCTGCTGCACGCCGGTATTTGGGTGGACACTCGAACGACATGCAGCGAAATCCACCCACGACATTGAAGCAGCTCTGTGCCACAGAACAGTTGTGTGTTCCTGTTGCACACTCATCAATGTCTGTACACAAGTTATTGCAATCTCAAAATTCTTCAATCACTTCAAATACACACAATCATAACTGTAAACGGATTGGTTGCTATAGATTTGTATTTAATCTTCTGTCTTGCAGAGGGATACAGTATATAACATATGCATAGGACAACATACATTCACTGCAAAATACAATAATATGATGAAGACATGATTTACCCAGGCATGTGTGTCCATTTGGGGAGAGTGAGTAGCCGGTTGGAGGGCAGGTGCATTCATAGCTACCAGGGGTGTTCAAACAATGATACAAGCAAACTTTGCGTCCAGAATTTAAGGCACATTCATCAATATCTGGGAAAGAATAAATGAAAGAAACAGGTAAGAGGTTATATGTTTTAAGACAAACAAATATCAAGAATACTTGTTGGTCTCCCAGAGGCAGCTGTGAGCTTTACATCTATTAATTGTATACTAATTGACATTTAATATTCAATAGTCAACATTTCTGCAAATGCATCATCTTACCTTCACATGTATGTCCATCTACACTACTGAGCTGGTAGCCACGGTGACAGTAACACTGGTAGGAGCCGTAGACATTAGCACATTCTTGGCTACATGGATTGTTCTCACATTCATTCACATCTAAATGAGGGGTCAAATTCAGTGCACAGCTTTAGATTGACACACTAATGTTTTTCCTCATCGTAATTCAGAACAGATTCAGAAATCCACAGGACCACTTAGAAGTTTAACTAGTTACTTAAGCATGTATGCAACATAATATTGGCACAGAATGATTATCCAGTTTCAAAGTTATCAATTAAAACAGATACCAAGAGAAAGAAAAATGCTCTTTTCAAACCTGACTGACCTGCCCTCTTCCTGAGGATGGCTTTCCTCATTAAAGTGCAAACACAAATTACATTGCATTTACAATATAAGAAGAAAATAATAACATTAAAGGAAATAATTAAAGGAAATAATAGGGAATTTTGTACATCTCTTTCCTCTCTGTGGAATTATTCATGCACATTGCACAAAACTACAGAGGTTGGACAATGAAACTAAAACACTGGCCAATTTAGTGTTGGAGGTTTCATGGCTATATTTGACCAGCCTGGTGGCCAACCTTCATTAATTGCACATTCCACCAGTAAGAGCAGAGTGCGGAGGTTTAATTAGCAGAGTAATAGCACAGTGTTGCTTAAAATATTGCAATGCACACAACGTTATGGGTGACATATCAAAGTTCAAAAGGGGACAAATTGTTGGTGCGCGTCTCACTGGCGCAGCTGTGACCAAGACAGCAAGTCTTTGTGATGTATCAAGAGCCACGGTATCCAGGTTAATGTCAGCATACCACCAAGAAGGACGAACCACATCCAACAGGAGTAACTGTGGATGAAGAGGAAGCTGTTTGAAAGGGATGTCCGGGTGCTAACCCGGATTGTATCCAAAAAACATAAAACCACAGCTGCCCAACCCACTGCAGAATTAAATGTGCGTCTCAACTCTCCTGTTTTCACCAAAACTGTTCGTCGGGAGCTCCACAGCGTCAGTGTACATGGCCGGGCTGCTATAGCCAAACCTTTGGTCACTCGTGCCAATGCCAAGCGTCGGTTTCAATGGTGCCAGCAGTGAAAATCTTGGGCTGTGGACAATGTGAAACATGTATTGTTCTCTGATGAGTCCACC
>JAOVVB010000015.1:6757199-6778242 GCA_028570985.1 Heterobranchus longifilis | reverse complement strand
GTTTCATCATGGTGCTTGATGGGTTTTGCAAATGCACTTGACAATACTGTTCTTGCAAGAACCATTCCAGAACAGCTGACCTTCATAATTTAAAATAACAAACTAACTGTTGTTGTTACTTAACTACCTAATGTTGTGTGTTATGTCATAGTTTTGAAAAAAATCCAGCATTGTTCTGGAATGTAGAAAATGAAAGCAAGCTTATGTCCAAACTGTTGACTAGTACTGTAAAATGCATACATATTAGTCAAGACTACTAGTCCTAGTACTGATACACTTGCCATATAATTTGTTTTATGGTATTTAAAAGAAAGCTGTTATTTGTTTTAGAGGCATGACTGCTGTTTAAAAGGTGTCTTCTGCATGTGTGTGCGTTTTTTTTTTTTTAACACTCAACCAGAGACCAAAGTCCTGCGTTCTATTGGCTCATAAAACTTGAGCTTGCGCGCACAGGTCAAAGTTCACCCAGATAAAGTTGGCACAAAGCGAAATCTACTAATGAGCTATCTATCTAATAATCTACTATCTTTGCACTTGGCTTTTCCACCAAGCAGATGGTATTTTACTTTTAGACCGACATCCAATAGCTGAAAAAGCTGAAAAATATAGCATTCCCACCTTCTGCCAACTGAATCTTTTTCATTCTACTAGTTCACTCCTCATCTTCCAAGACATTTCTGACATTTCTCCTTTGACAGGCAAGTGACAGGTCTTTTCCTGAGCTCCATCTCTACAACTTTTCCAGAAGGCAGGTCCCCTTACTCTCAGGTTCGGTTCTTCAACACCACCTGATTGCTTATATTTAAACACTAACGGTTGCCTACAAAGACCTGGGCATGATCACTTTTAGGCACTTATCACACCCTGCACTCCGTTCAAGTCTCTAACACAGTTCTATTGCTGTGCAAGGGGAGACAGACATGCCAAAGAGCACGGCCATTCTTCTCCCTCAGACAGCAAGGATGACCGATCTCTTTGACAACATCCCAGAATACCATGGCCAAAGAACTGCATCAACAGCTTACCAGGATTACTGATTTTAGTCTTACCAAGATCAACATTTGAGGCCCAAAATGCAGCTCGGCACTGGAAGCGAACTGAACTCTGAGGAACATAGGATGTATTGCACTTTGCTCTGAGAAGGTACTGGATTTGATACAAAATCTGAATATGGACAAAAGGAAAAAAAAAAAGCATTTTTCCATCAGTTAACTCATTATGAGAAAATTAACACATGGGATTCATGTCTGACTTAGAAGACTCTTACCAGCCGTTTACAGTACAGGAGTGCTGTGCCACTGTTACTGGCTGTTGCCCATTTTGTGAAGTTAATCACATGATCGAGATGCTTGGTAAGGGAGGAGATGTCCTCCTGCTGTTTCTTCAGCACCATTTCATGGTCTTTTGTCAACGCCTAAATGGACACAATTACATGTTACGTTACAGTAACTCCTCTTAAATGAATACATCAATTGTTTTAACCCAGCATCTTTAACTTTAAATAAATTCTCTTTTTAATAGTAAATCTGCATAACACAGTGGTGTTGAGACAAAAGTAAAATTCAGTAAAAGTTTAATAACTCAATTTTGATAAAATTATTTTAATAATTTTATTATTAAGTTATTTTATGCAATGAAATTGATATACAATCAATGTTTAGTATTAAGTCCTTTATTCTTCAAAACCTGCTGTATACAGGTTTTGATTGCTTCCTGAAGATCATGTACACAAGACATTTATTTGCCTGCTACTGCCTTCTTCACTACTGTCCCACAGTGTTCTATTGGTATTACTGTAGGTCTGGAGATGGCCCAGGCCATGGCTCCAGAAGTTAAACACCATTGTCACATGTTCAGTTTTTCACTAGTGTTTTAATTAATTCGCACAACTCTTCAGCCAGATTTGCTTAAACTAATTACTGAACCGGTTATCTGCACAGAAAGACCTACAATGCATGGCATATTGTGTCTTAATAATATTGCCTACCACTGTACATGGTGTCAGAGATGGGACTACTGGAATCTTTTATTGGTTATGCATCACCAAACTATTCCATTTTTGGTTGATTGCACATAAATACCACAAATATTCTGTCAAGCTGAATTACATGTGAAATAACTTTTTTACTGAAGGAGAACTGAATAAAACTACACAAGAATGGCTTTGGACCTTTTATGAATTTTTTGGGAATATGAATTTATGACTATATTTACGAATCATCGAAGTTTCCATTATTTCTTACACGGAAATTGACTTTGACATAAGAGAATTTTGATATACAAGCACACTTTCGGAATGAATTATGTATGCAATCCAAGGTACAGTATATGCAATCACATATACATTATAAACACAGTGTATATAGATTAGGTTGAAAAATGCTGGTGTTTTACATAAATTGCTTTAATAAAAATTAGCTAGTACCTCTAGCTGGTTGATTAGGATCTTCCCTTTTCTGTTAATTTCCATAATTAGATTGCAGATGGCCTTTTTAATCTCATTGGTGACAGTCTTGCGGTTTTCATCCACTTGCTGAAGACTGTAGAAGACAACAAATAAGCATGACTCTTTAATATGTCTGAGCTTACAAGAAAAAAAAAACATTGTAGGTCATTTCAATGCTTAGAGATGCATTTTGTATGTACTTAACCCATTATTTATTGTGTCCGACACCTCCCCAATGGCCTTTCGTTTTTCCTGAAGCTGGCCCGTCATCTTCTCTAGGTGTTCCCTGTGGTTTCTATATGCATCCTCCAGAAACTGGTAACTGCAATGTGAAGCAAATCAAGAGAGTCAAGTTTAAAAAGCACTTTTTAAAGATGTAACTGAAGTAACAAGAAATATTAAAATAATTACTTATGGTCCTTGTGCTTGAGTAACTGACAGTCTCTGCATGTGAGACGATCACAAGTTTCACAAAACAGCTTTAGAGGTTCTTGTTTGTGGACATCACAGAAAACTGGTTTCTGAGTAGAAGCACCCATTGCTTCTGTTAATACAAAACAATCATGTTTCAACCACTGTGGGAACAAACAGTAATTAATATATTAAGAAAATGTGTGTGGAAGTCTGGGAAAACCCGTGGAGATCTTGCTGTGGCACTTTAACAGCTCAAATTTAGGTTTAATAGATCACCAGAACTGCATGGGAATGTCATTTCCTTTTTTAATCTTTCCTAGGCAGAACTTCCCTTTTTGGTAGCTCCAACCTCAGAATCCTTCTACCAATAGATATACCAATATATCTCTTCTCTGAACATTTCCAAACCACCTCAATCTGGCCGCTCTGACTTTATCTCCAAAACCTCTAACATGGGTTGTCCCTCTAATGGACATTCTTGACTATTCTTGTCATCAGGGGTGGGTAGAGTAATCAAAAATTGTACTCAAGTAAGAGTATCTGTACTTTAAAATAATATTACTCAAGTAGAAGTAAAAAGTAGTCATCTAAAATATTATTCAAGTAAGAGTAAAGAGGTATTTGGTAAAAAGGCTACTCAAGTACTGAGTAACTATTTCATCGTAATGTCAGATTTCTTTTTTTAAGAAAAGAAAATGATAAAACAAATGTACAAATTCTGTTATTTACAAATAATGAAATAAATTAAATTAAATAAATGAGTAAAAATAAATGTCTTTAGCAAATTAAGGAACAAGAAACAGATTTCCAAATCTCACTTTTTTTCACAACATAAAGCTTTTGAAACAAATACCTACTGTAGGTAACATATGTATGTTTGAGAAGTGAAAACTATTTCCAGTGTAAGATATACTGTATATTCAGTCGCCCTCCAAATGGCACAACAGATAGACAATAACATTAAAACATATGTACAAGAGGTCTCACTTTACCATAAACTGTGTCCAGCAGAACAAATGTAAGAAACTTATATTTTTTAGGCTCTAGTTTATTTTGTAATTATATATGTTGACAGTGCAACATTAAATAAAACAGCTAAACTAACGGCGACATGTTACCTCGGGTTAGACGTCAAGTTTTATATGCTGAAATGTCTGTCTGTTTTGGCAGACAGAGAAGACACCGCAGTAGGAAGCTGTTCTTTTGCACGGTGTGTAAGCGAAACATGCTTTATATATGATGCCAGGGGTGTTCATCCTCTTCTGTTTGTTCTCATTCTCTGTCAATCATGGCTAAAGATTTTCTTTCCCGCTATGCAGCCAGTTTGTGTGTGTGGTCATGTGACTACATGTAGTAAATGTTATTATTGTTGCTACGTCTGATCGGTAAAACACACAGAATATCTAATGTGTAGAATAATAGTAAGAAAAGTAACGAGTCGAATGTAGCGGAGTAAGAGAAGCGTTTCTTCTTTGCAAAGTAAAATGTATGGTGCAGTAAAACTACTCATAGAAGTATATTTTTTTCAAAAAGATACTCAAGTCAATGTAACTTGTTACTACCCACCTCTGCTCATCACTCCCAAAGAGAATTTCAACACATTCAGCTCTGCCTCCTGTCTTTTCTTCAGTGCCACTGTCTCTAAGCTGTGGAGCATTGCTGGTCTCACCACTGTCTTGAACACCTTTCCTTTAATTCTTGCTGATGCTCCTTTATCTCACAACACATCTGATGCTTTTCTCCACCTTTTTCAATCTGTCTGCACACGCCTCTTCACCTCCTTTCCACACTCTCCGACCCTAAGCACTTAAGGTCCTGCTGTAGCCTCACTGTTCCACCAGGTCCTTCTCATTCACATGCATGTATTCTTTCTTGCTGCGGGCTAACCTTCATTCAAATTTAAACACTACACAAAGATAAACTTTTGGTAACAACCCTTGAGGTGGCATCAAACCAAGCCCTCCCCTCCACAGCCCACATTATTATATCTTACTTCTGGAATGTGGAATATCTTCTTAAATGCTATCATTTTATGATCTTCATGCACTGATTCAATTCTGCACTTAAGAAGACAACTCAGTTACCTGATGACATCTCCTCCATTTGCCTGATTGTGTGATCTCTGGTGAACTTTACACGCTGATGAGCCTCAATGCAGGTGACACACAGGAATTCCACACACTCCACACAGAAACCAGTTGCCTCTGTATTGTCGTCGCAGCTCATACACAGCTGAAGGTAAGAAGAGGACAAATGCAAAATTAGTAGGTAATACGATCAAATAGGCTGTCACAGAGCTGCATTACTGGTTGTTCTGTAGAATAAAAGCCAAGTAGAAGTACAAGAGCTTCAGGTTTGATGTAAATGATTTAAATTTCATTGAGCAATATAAATAAATATAAGTTTCTGACCACTTGCAACAATGCAACACCACATTGTAACCTTATCAGAAAGTTGTACAGTACTTCTTTTGTTCAGCCAAGATCTTTCCCATTGCTAGAAGTTGAAGTTTATGATGTACAAAGTCTTTACAGATCTGCAATCCTATACATTAACAGGACACCCTACAGAGAATATTAATTGCATTATTTCTGTAAAATTGGCCTCTCACTTGTTTCTTTATCTCAGAATATTTTTTACTTTTCCCCCCAGACAAAAGTTTCATGAAAGCTCACAAAGGTTAAGAGTTTAAAATCTAATTAGATTAAGAAACTTTTGCAAAAAAAAAAAAAAAAAAAAAAAGTTTTTAAAAAGGTCCCATATTTTACAATTTCTTTATCAAATTAACATGGGTCTCAGAGCTCCCCCAAAGTGCATGCTAATCCCCCAGCTGAAATACCACTCAGACCATGCTTTGTTTCTACCTCATTCACTTATATTTTGAACATGCCATTTCAGTGTATATGTAACTGCTGCTGCTGTTGAGCCACGCCCCCACCAGAGAACAGTAGATCTGAGCAACAAGCCAGAGGAGTAGACCTATGAGGTCATATTAGGTGGAAAATCTAATTGGCTTGTTCAAATGCTAGTCAATAGAAAAATCGGGAAAAAAATATTCTCGTTTGTATATGTACATTTATGACCTAGCTGAACATCTAAAAATAACTAAAACGTACATTTTGCACAATGTAATCCTTTTAAAGGTGGCTTAATAAGCATTACTGAAAAGTGTTGCACTTCATATCCTCCCATTATTATGTCACACCTAAAATAATGACATCAAGAGGTAGAGACTTTCCCACAGAGCCTACTATGAAACACCCTTCAATTTAGAGTTCAAGGATCAGACATGACATTTACATGTGCCCTGTTTAGACAAACCTTTTGTAACATAGCTCTCAAAGAGATGGATACTTTTATCTTACTGATGTTTGTTTTAAAATGTATTCATAGTCTGCATGCCATTATGTTTAGCTTTATGCAATCATATTTAAAAAGTAGGCACTCCCTCTTTAGATCATCTGATTGTACATAATTTGATCATAGCATGTCTCAGTAGTATGCAAATACAGCCTCAGACCAACAACATATTTTTTCCCTGTGCTATTATTTAACAAACTCAAAGCCAGAAAGAATAAAACATGTGGGCAATACTAAGGACCCCCCATAATACAATAGCTTGTAGATCCACCTTTAGCAGCAATAACTAATACTTTTCTCACATCGTTGTGGAGGAATTTTGGCCCATTTTTCTTTACAACATTGCTTCAGTTCATTGAGGTATTTGGGCGTTCACTTATCTGTCTTAAGATCCTGCCATGGCATTTCAATTGGGCTCAAGCCTGGACTTTGACTAGGCCATTACAAAACCTTGATTCTTTTATTTTTCAACAATTCTGATGAAGATTTACTGTTGTGCTTCGAATCATTATCCTCTTGCATGACCCAGTTTCGACTAAACTTTAACTGTCAGACAGATGGCCTCACATTTATATCTAGAATACTCTAGTATACAGAGGAGCTCATGGTCAACTCCGTGACTGCAAGGTGCCCAGATCCTGCGGCTGCAAAAAACAAGCCTGAATAATCACCCCTCCAAAGATGTGCTTGACAGTGGATATGAGGTGACACTGGGCCTTAAGGCCAAACAACTTCACTATGGTCTCATCTGTCCATATGTCATTGTTCCAGAAGCCTTGTGCTATGTTCAGATGCTGTTTTGCAAACCTTAGTCGTGCTTCCTTTGTCAGGCTTTCTCCTGGCATCCCTTCCAAACAAACCATACTTATTTAGACTTTTTCTGGTTGTGCTCACACACCAACATGCTCAGTGAGGCCTGATGAGTCTGAGATGTAACCTTTGTGTTTTTTTTGGATTTGTCTGAGCATTGCATGACCTGACCTTGTGATGAATGTGCTGGGAAGTCCACTCCTTGGAAGACTGGTGAATAATGAACTCCCCTTTTAACCCTTTCCAGAATGATGTGCAGCAACAATTGCTTAGACCGTTGTAACCATTGTTTCCCTTTCGGCATTGTGTTAACACACTTGAATGTTCCAGACCGGCAACCTGCCACGGTGTATGAGCAGGCTGAACACCTGCTGACGATCAATTAATCAAGGGCTAATGATTAGCAGCATTTAGGGTAATCAGCCTCAAAAAATATCAATTTACCAGCACAATTCTCTCAACCAGCACAATTACATCATTAGGAAATGCATGAATACATGATTGTTCTTAAATATACACTAAGTACCTAACAAATATTTACTGTTAGTTGCATGAGAGAATAAACTTAGGCCTGCACATGTTATTTGGATAAAAAAATAAAATATAATAATAATGTCCCCCGCATGGGTTACGACTGTAAGGGTGTGAGGGTTATCATTCCAGGGTGGAGACTAAAACTAAGAGACATATGACAATGGAATGAATGAAATTATGAAACATCCTGTTGCTCCCACTGAAGAGCCTTTCAACACACAAACTGATGTCTGACTTTACAGCCTCACAGTCTAACCACCGAACCTAGACTCTACCACACAACTGTAGAATATGACATCATCTTTTACAAGCTCTGATATTTTTAACAAGCATTTTCTAGCCTCAATAATAATAGCATTTCAATACCTGACTGGTCTTCTCGACAGTGCTGCTTGGCACCTCCATAGTGTCCTTGGCAAAGAAGTTATCCAAGACCTCGACTTCCATGCACTCTTGATGACAAACTGGGCATCGGATCACGTTCCCTGCTGAAGGCAGACAGATAACATTAGTCTTTTACTAAAATATGGAAAACAAATTCAATGATATCTTGGCTAACAGCTTAGTGCTTTCTCTGGTCAGATGTCCACAATGGCCTATAAGTGCATGCTCTATTTTGTGCAAGTAGGTTGGCAGACACATAAATAAAGGTCCACATGATACCTGCACATCCTCTCAGATATTAATTAAATTACACTGTGTGACTTCAGCAATCTTTTCAGCAGATTATTACTGGTCTTACTTTTTTATATCATATAACATCTATTTGAATCTATAACAGACTGTGTAATAACATCAGATAATAATTAAAGAATATTGCTGCTTTGTGCTCATGTTTTGAGTCAGAAAAATTAGTGTGTGTGCAGAAATTAGGCTCCATAGAAACAATTATTATTTGAAGTGAGCTTCAGACTATGAGTTTTTTTTTTCCATGAGCACTTGTTAGTTTCATGTTGCCACTGCCTCTATTGCATCTGTGTCATGAGTTTTGGCAAAATCACTCATTGTCCTCCTAATGGTGGCTTTCACAGAAAAAGACTGCACATTGTTAAAGGACTCTTTGCTCATTGTTTAAAGTTGGTGTTCTTAAAAAGCATCACTAAAGGCCAAGTCTGTACACATCAGTGATGGGAAGTTCGGATCATCTTACCGGATCTTTGAGTCTCGTTCAGCAAAATGAATGAATCTTTTTTTCAAGTCATTTCGTTCATTTTAGCCAGATGTCATTAAAAATTTTACGTGTTACTTCCCTAACATATACTTTAATTATATGATTACTTAATTAATTCAGACTGCATTGGTTAAGCTTATTGGGCTGTCACGTGATGAACAAATGACTCGGGAATCCTGAGGACTTGACTCGGGAAACACAAAGACTCATTTATATTTGGGCACTTGGCAGACGCTCTTATCCAGAGCGACTTACAAAAAGTTTACATCACTGGATAGATACTTACACTGGGTTACTAGGTTACTAACTAAGTGCCATCAGTCAAACACAACTGGGCAGAGGGTTTGGTTTTTTTTGGTGGGGGGGGCAATTACTCCAAGCCTAGAAACAGATCAACTAATTCCTGTACAGAACCTATGATATTCCGCATAGGCAACTGAATGAATCAATCCCCATAACGACTTGTTCTTCCTCAGTCACACTTTAAATTCATTAAAAAATGACCCATCATTAGTATACATGCAACCATATACTCAGGGGAGAGATGGCTCAGGTGGCTAAGCCTCTTGGTTGTTGATTTGAGGATCTAAGGATCCATGTTTGACGCCGCTGTCGATGGGTTGCCACTCCCACACTTTCCAGCCATTGCATGTAGTGCTGGTCCCAAGCCTGGTTAAAAATGGGAGGGTTGCATCAGGAAGGGCATAATGATGTAAAACTTGTGCCAAGTTGCGTGCCGATCAAATGGTCCGCTGTGGCGACCCCTTGACGGGAGCAGCCGATAAGAAAGTTTTTACTCTCTCATTTGCTCACTTCCTATACCACTTATCTTGTACAAGGACACAGGAGGCCTGAAGCCCACGGGGTGCCAATCCACTGCAGGGCAAAAGCACCCACACTATTACTATTTATTGTTATTATTAGTAAAATATCAGCGTGGCTCAGTGGTAGCTTTCTCGCCTGCGGAAGGCCTGAGTTCAATTCCCAACCAGTACCCAAACTCCAGCCACTGGGTGCAGTGCGGGTGCCAAAATCGGATAAAATAGACCATGGCTATGATGCTTATCTGAAAGCCATCGATAGAAGGAGGGCATGAAATCAGCCAAAACAAGCAGAACAACTACAAGTAGGGGCAAAAGTGAGAGGAGGAAAAAAAAGGCCACTGACAATTTTTTTTATATCCAACATGGCAGAACCAGATTTTTGGAGGATTATATCATATTATTTGGAGATTTTTGGAGATTATATCATTTCTATACAGTGTTTTGTCTTCTGGCTGCTCCCGTCAGCGGGTTGCCACATTGGACTATCTGCTCTGCACACAGTTTGGCACAGGTTTTATGCCGGATTTTATCTGAGCTTGGAACCTGCACCACATCTAAAGAATCTAACCTGACATTCTCAGAACTTTGTTTTCGGCTGTGTCTGGTCGCAGTGCCATTTATACTGCATGCCAAAAACCTCAGAGAGTTGTTTACTGACATGGATTTTTGTCTCTGACCAAAAGAATCATGCAGAGTATAGACAGCTTTAACATACTGGGTGAAATTAGATTAATTTAAGACCACAGTTTATTGTTTTTGTAAGGGATAATTTAACATCATACAATTTTGTCAAAAACATACAGCAAGAACTATGCAGGACCACAGCTGGGCCTTGCTGCCCTAAGGGCCAGGGTTTTACCGCTCCAACAAATCTGATCATGACAATGAAATAAATAAATAAATCCATCATCAGGATGAGGGTAAAGCAGAGAGAACATGATGATCATGTTCAGAAACTCTGAACATGATGATAAGAGGTGGCATACCTTGTCCCTCAGAGGGCATTTGGTGGTTGTTGCCCTGCTCTGTGTACGCCATGCTCCTCGATGGAGAAGGAAGGCATCTTTTGCAGAAGGAGTGCAGGCAGGGCAGCAGTTTGGGCTCCCTGCTGTGGAAGCTGAGCTTACACAGGGGACAGATGTCCAGCAGGCCCAGACTGCCTTCCTCTTTCGGCTTGGCCTCTTGGATCGGCTTGCTCTCGGCCTCGTTTTCTACGATGATCACGATATCATCCGATTCGATCGTCTCTCCGTTTTCCTCCATTGTCTCAAAGCAGAAAGTGTGTCTGAATATCACAACTTGTTAATAATAACTTGTTAATGACGAACAATAAAAATCCTGATTTGAGTCGCCTTCAGCATACGCATGCTTGTAGCATCTTGGAAGCTTTCATGGGTTTAGATATATTTAAAAAAAAAAAAAAACGTCTGACATCACGTTAACTACTGCTTTAAAAATTCAGATCCGTGTAAACGAGTAACGTTATCATAGCTAAGTATTAACTTTTACTAAACGTAAAAATTATAATAATAATAATAGCCACCTCTAGCTGACATCGAGCTAGCAAACCAAACGTTAATTAGTAAAATATACAAACACGTCTATACAAATATCCAAGAGGAATTCGTTTCGGGGAAACACACATTAAATACAATAATATATATACTATTATTGAATAATAAGGTTCAATGTTTACAAACACTACACCTAGCCCAATGCTTTTGTCTACATCTAACTAGCTAAGAGATTCTGTTAATCGCTGCCCGCTAGCTAACAAACAGACAACAGACGGGCGTTATTTCAAATCCAGATCTGTACTTCCTACCTAGATGCACTTCGCAATACAAAAACTAACCGTTCACGTCGCCTACTTAGCGCACTAGATGTTTGAATTTACTCAATTTGCAACACGTAGTCAATGTACCGAGGCCGCAGTGGGATGACGACGGAACGCGTCGTGTGCCAAACTTCCTCCTCCTTAGTGTTATGCGTTTCTCTTTACGCTATGCGTATCCCCCGCCTCTCGATTCACGGGTGGATTCCTGGGGTTGGGGATATAAGGAAAAGTTTTCAGGTTTTTTTTTTTTAACAAGATGCACAACAAAGCGAACCAGAATTACTGACTACTATCACTAACCGGTTATCTACTAACAGCCTGTAAATAGTATTAGTATTATATTTAACTAATAATGCACATTTAAACATTCTCTGAAATGGTGAATCCGATAAGGGTTAATCCAATCTGATAAAGCAAGTCCTGTTTATTTGTGCTTATTTTCCTCGCTTAAACTCCGGGTTGAAGTTCAAAAGACTCTGAAAGTAGGTAAGTAAGTCAGACTGTATGTAAGTCCACCCCATTTGAGTTATTAGTTAATTGTGCTTTCATATAATCACATTTTAATCTGTATTCTTTCCACAATTTAAGATGTTGTATGCCTTTTTTATATCATCTATTTTTTATATCATCTTTTATATATATATATATATATATATATATATATATATATATATATACACCAATTTTTTTATTACATTTTTTTTAAATACCCAGAGTTATTATGTTACACGATAGAAACGTTTCTGCGCTGTGCACAACCCTGAGCAGGGTTCAACGACCAGCATGTAAATGTGTATTAATGTGTAATGCTGGCAATCGCAGCATTACACATTAACCTGTGTAAAGACATTGTGCATGTGGATTTCCTTGCAGAACTATAACTATACTTGTTTTACTTGGGAGCAGATCATTTTTCATCATAACATGGAGCTGACAGCAAAAAGTCATTCTGTGACCATGAATAATGGGTTGAAAATCCCTCTTATGGGTATAGGCACCTATGGAGACCCTCAGAAGGTAAGGGCGTATTTACTAATTTCCACTTACTTACTCACTTACTGATAAAGTTGAGATTTTCCTTCTCAGAGAAATTCATCTGTTGTGGCTTTTTTTTTTTTTTTTTGACTAGACTCACAAGGGAACAGCGTATAACGCAGTCAAGCTGGCCATTGAGGTCGGATACAGGCACATCGATGGAGCTTTAGTGTATTTCAATGAGCATGAAGTGGGCCAAGCCATTCGAGAAAAGATTGCTGATGGAACAGTGAAGAGAGAGGATATTTTCTACTGTGGAAAGGTAAAGGAGGAAAGCCCAAACTATTTATTGCTGATTTGCTGTGATGCAACATTGTCTGTGAAATACTGAGCAGGGGTTAACAGTTCAGGGTGTGCTTTAAGTCTTTGTGCATACAGGAAATGCATACTCACAGCTAACTCATTCCGCTATCAGAAGTATTTCTCTACGTGTCAAAGCAATTCTTAATGGCTATCTAAAACCCTATGTATAAAATAAACTAAGTATGAACATTGGGAAGGAAAGTTCTTAATTTCGTCTATGTAGGAGACTTTTGGAACACTTTGTACTTCTAGTATTTGCACTGCTGTGGGCACTGTAGTACAGTACATCTTAAAGGATCATGTTTGGTCATGAGTTGGGATTAGTGGAATCAGAATGCATAAAGTGACATGTTCACCAGGAGAAGATCCATTGCAAAGACAGCCGCTGACATAATTCAGATGATATCACTTATAAATATCTAATTCATTTCAATATTATGTCTGTATTTTAACATTATTATATTATTGTATTATATTCTAATAGGATTATTATATTATTATATCTACATTTCTACATCTTAAGTAATTTTTTTTTCTAGAACTAAATGATCAATTTTATTCATTAAACAAGAAAATGTAATAGGTTAAAAAAAATTACTATGAAACTAAATGAAAATAAATGTGTTGCAATTCTAATTTTAATTTGATTTGTCTGTGCTGCAATTGTTTACCTGATTTTTGAAATATATTAAATTCTTTGTCACTTAGTCACTAAAGCGATAAATCAGTGGTTATGGTTAAACATTAAGAAAACATGTTGGATTAAAGAAGATAGGTTTGTTGAATTGCAGCAGCAGACAGAATATCTCTATAATGTCAAGTAAGCCTGGGATTTCTTGTTTATGAGAGAGTAAAACCGATTGACATTTACAGAAGACTTCAAGCACAGTATGGCCTTAAGACTTTTAGCCGCAATAAAAAATCTGGGCTCGTATTCACAAAGCTTCTTAGAATTCTATCAGAGAGCTCCTATCTTGGCCTAAAAAGTCCTAGCTGAGAGTCCTAGACTAAAGGTGATTTAGGAAACTTCTCAGAGCAACTCTGAGTAAGGAAAGTACAAAAACCTTTATCTTAGTGAGGAGGTGTGTTTGACCCCATTGCTAGGGATGACGCAAGTTAATTAAAGCTGAAAATGTGTCTACTTTGGAAGCAACCAATTTCCACACAGTAGTTACTATATTTAAGTTCTTACCTTTATTTACTCTACTGATTTTATTACTCGTGATCCATTTCAGATTGATGGGAGCAAAATGACTCACCTTTTACCAATTTACATGATTGCAGGACAGTCTGTTTAAGTTGCACTTTTGGATGGTATGTAGCCAACAATCTAAGAGAGATGGAAGGAAGTAAAACGACAAGAAAACCAAACTGGACAGAAGAGCAGTGTTTACTTTTATGTTTAGTGTTTGGAGAATATTTCTTCTTTCCGCCATTTTGTCCTCAGCTATAGAAACTCTTGAACCTCTTAACAATTTTTAACTTAGGAGCTGTTTTTAGGGCCAAGATGTTTCATGAATAATTTTTTATCTTTATTAAGATTTAGTCCAAAATTTAAGGGGAAATTCCAAGAAAATGTCATCCTAAGAATGTTCTTATAATTTTGTCACTAGGAACAACTTTTAAGCTTAAAAAATTGTGTGAATACGGGCCTAGGAGTGACTAGCCAGAAGGAGTTTTTAATACCATATACTTTAAGCTTTTATAGTCTGAACTGATTTCACATTTACCTACACAAGTGCCTTAATCACTTGTTTTGTGTTTGTGACAGGGAGTGGTAGTGGCTTTGGACAAGATCAAATCCAAAGTTGAGAAGATCATTGAGAATGCTCGCGCTCTGCAGCTGAGCTGCATTAAAGCATACTGTTACAACAGTATACAAGCCGTCTGCCCTGATCTTACCTCCAACTCTAGTGCAGGTACTGATCACATCATCTTTATTTATTGTATTTTAAAAAAGTCAGAAAAATCAGGGGGGCATTGAAGGCTCAGTGGTAGGTTTCTCGCTTACCATGCGGATGGCTGGGTTTGATTCCCACCCAATGCCACCCAAAAATCCAGCCACTGGATGCAGTGCCGGTTCCAAAGCCGGGATAAAAATGGGACGCTTGCGTCAGGAAGGGCATCCGGCGTAAAACCTGTGCCAAGTTGTTGTGCGGATCAGTGGGTCTGCTGTGGCCGACCCCTCAATGGGAGCAGCCGAAAGACAAACAACAACATCAGAAAAATCAGTCAACTACCATAAGTATAAATATAAAACATGCCAGGACATGATGCTATTAAATCCCCAATTCCCCAAAGACAATTACTTTCCAAAAACAGCACGTTTTATAGCTTTATTCCTTAAGGATGATAATTTTAGATATATTTATGATTTTTTTTCAATCTGTTATATATTGAATGTTATTGGAGTGTTTTAGGGCACATTATATCAGCTATAAACAGCTGTATACTCAACGGCTCCTCATTTTCTCTGTAAGTAAATTAGAGAGACAAAAAGTGCTTTCTCATTTTACAGAGAAATTGGAAAGTGCAAATGTCCTGAAACGATTAATCAGATTTGAAGCCAGCAGTGTTGCTGTGATTTTGTATCAGCTGTAGCTTAGGATAAAGTCTTGGCTTCAAGGCAGATCATTTGAACTGAACATTAATGAAGGCTTTTATGAGCTATGCAGATGCTAACGTGTTGTGTAATCTTGTGCATGTCAGCAGACACTCCTCCTTTCCCAGAAGAGAGTTTTGATCGGATATTATTAGACGCTCCATGCAGCGGGCTGGGACAGAGACCTAACATGGCAATCAATTACAGTCTTAAGGAAGTGTGTTCATACCAGCCTTTACAGAGGAAACTCTTCCGCACGGTAGGGGCGCATGCACACACCTGAAGTGCTTTTCCACAAAACCTAAAACATCATGCATTTTTATAACCATTACTTTTCATTAAAGCGGACCTATTATTCAAAATATACTTTTAAGTCATTCTTAGATGTTCAGACAGACCTCCAAAAGCAACAAAAGCAAGAGAGAAAAACATTCGCTGCTCGTTCTGCTTTTTCTATATTTGTATTGGATGGGGCTTAAACAAGCCAATTTACACCAAAATGAGCCATGTGCTGGTTCATGTCTGCTGCTAGTGCCGGTTCAATAACGAACCTCTTAAGAACTGGCTTTGTTTTTCCATGGGCCAGAGAATCACATCATTACATCACTGCATACATCCGTGTACTTTCCCAGGAATGTAAGCAGCAAAAAAAGTGTTAGTGGTGAAAAAATGTTAGTGGCAAGCACGACAACAATAATGGAGAACTTTAACATGGCTTGTGAGCAGCTCTCCTGGATTCATTATTAATAGAAAGCACTTGAGCTGCCCATTGCATATGGAGTTCTTTTTTTTTTTTTTTTTTTTTAAATATGACACAAATTGTTTGTTTCTTTTTTTAGTTTAGTTCTCATCCCAGCCCCTGACGTAAGTGGTTCTAGCCCAGCAAATGTTGGTGCCACCATGGTACCATTTTTTTTTTCTAAGGGCCGGTCATTTGGCTGTCTGAAAACGCAGAACTGGTTTGAAATTGGGCACCGGCTCAGAACCAGCTCATGTGCATTAATTGGGGTCATCCTCTTTCTTCCTTATGTGTGATGTGCATTAATTGCCAGTAGATGGAGCACTTCGCTTACCTGTCTGTGCCAAATTAATTTTCCCAGTCGAATGATATGTTGAACGAGGTTTTAAAATGTGCTTCTTGCAACTATAAATTATGAACTAACTACAATAACATAGTAAAGTATCTGCATTGGAAAGTTTGGACCTGTCAAAAGCCTAGTTTGAGTCTGTGTAAGCTGATGGAGCATTAATCAGTTCCATAAATAAGTGTATTGGAATATAGTATCTTTACCATGACTGTGTGTGTGTGTGTGTGTGTGTTACAGGCTGTGCAACTCTTGAAAAAAGGAGGTGTGTTGGTGTATAGTACCTGCACTGTAACACTTGCTGAGAATGAAGAGCAGGTGGCCTGGGCATTGAAAACGTTCCCATGTTTAACTCTGGAGCCACAGGTGAGATTATTGTATAGAACATGGATTATTAGATGATAGTCTGGATGACCAGTTGTGCAAACTGGTTACTGTTCTGGAATCCCACTTTTATCATTTTTGCCAGTGCTCGCCCCTTTCTACGCGCATGGTGCGGCATAACAAGGAAGCGCTAAGGTGAAATATGGTGGCAATATGTAGATATATAGGTATAATAAAGCCATGGATGATGACGCTTACTTCTAAATAGTTTTACAGTATGTGTATTTTATATATTTATATATTTTTGTCCTTTACTTAAGTTTATTCATTTTGCAGGACTTTATACTTTAACCCCGCTACATTTCAAAGTAATAGTGGGGGAAAAAGTGATCAGTCAAGATGAAGCAAATCCTTTTTTTATGGCTGATTTACTTTGACGTGTTGGGTTTTCCAATTAGATATATCTACCTAGCGAAAAGGAACATTATTATCAAAAGAATATGATATCATATTTTTTTATTATTAAAAAGCCCCTACCCTTAACACACCACTTCAACACCTTTGATCTTGTTTGAACGTTTTTTTTTCTTCCCAAATTGAAGATAAGAATGCTTTCATTGTCTGCCCACTACTTTAACTATTGATGCTATCAAGCAGAAATGTAAATTAAGTTGTAATACTTGAAAAAAATGAATTGTAAAATTTTACCTAATTTTACCACACCAATATATACACCAGTAAGCCCCAGTATACACCAACACACCTCCTTTTTTCAAGAGTTGCACAGCCTGTAACACACACACACACACACACACACACACACACACACACACACACACACACACACACAGTCATGGTAAATGGATACAACACTAACACCACTGCCAGGTGAAATAAATAACATCAATTATATGCCTTTAAACTGGTGACAGGATCATGGATACCCAAGGCAGCAAAAACTAGCCTGTCTGGTCCGATCCCACAGAAAAGCCAATGCAGCAAAAATCGCTGAAAAAAAAGTCCGTGCTGGCCACAATGGAAAGGTATCAGAACACCCAGTGCCTCACAGCCTGCCAGGCACAGGGCATATCAGGCGAAGACCGCCTGCAAACTCCCCAGATCCCAATTCAGTCAAGCACCAGTGAGGTGCACCGGACAAACAGGTCTGATCCATGTAGACCCTCACCCTGTAACCCAAGAATCAAACATTTACTTTCTAGTGATACAATCCTACGCTGTGCTTGAAAAGCCTTAAGGTCATGTGACACAGCACTACCACGGCTGCGTAAGATTGACTATGGAATAGATACTGATCGGCATATTAGCATATTTATTATGTCTTTACTAAGTAATAAAAAGCTTTAGATCTGCCTAAAATATAGTTTTTAGTTGCGAATCATTACAGGTCTTACTGTGTGACTATCCATGACTCATCACGATTTGTGAATTCATAGCCATCTGGAGCAAAAATTGTGAGGATATGGACAGGGCTTCAGCTATTGCAAGTTGTTAAAGGATGAATTGAGTCGATTTTAGTTGCTCCTCACAGGTACTGAGAGTGAAGGAGGAGAGAGAGAATGGCATCCCTACCACACAGAGAGAGCATGGCCAAGTTCAGTCCTTCAGCCATGGATGGCTCTTGCATATGAGGGATTTGAATTTGTAATCCAACATTGATGGAGCATTTGATTTTCTGTTGCTTTATTCAGGAATGTGGTCGAGGATTAACAGTGCTGAAAATGTTAGTATGAACTTATAAGTATAAACTTATTGGATATTTAGTTAGCAATTTACCTAAACTCTGGTTTTATGGAAATATGGTGAGAGATTTGACCTTGAACTGTGGTATATGCTTGTTGTGAGGTCTTGATAATCCGTGCATGCCAATGCAACATGTGTTTAAATACTTGGATGAAATCATATATCTATATCTATATATATTTGATTATTTTGCTCAACACAAGTAACATCTTTGAAAAATTGTTTTATTTCCCAGGAGCCACACCTTGGATCAAAAGGCATGCCTGGAGCCGAATTATCATGTGACCAGCTGAGGCTGCTGCAAAGGTTCCGTCCAGAACTTTCATGGCACGGGGCTACCGACAGTCACACCTCCGAGGACCTCTTGCCGAAAGCCGACACAGACACTATCGGGTTCTTCATAGCAAAATTCAGCAAGCGATAACGCGCCATCACTCTAACACGTGTTCGTGAAGCAGCTCACGAACACAGATGGAAAAGAGTTCCAGGGCAGGGAGGGAGGGAGGGGTGAAAGAGACGGCATGAATGGAGGGGAGAGAAGGGGTGGTGCCATGTGTAGTTCTGCTTCCGTTGCCATGACAACAGTGACGCACCGGCTGCTATGGTGATGGTTGGGTTTGCGTGACCATTGGACTGTGACCAGGAAGCAGCATGCAGCCAGAGGACACGATGGTATTGACAATTTCTCACACATACACCGAATGACTGGCGGCTGAATTTGTTATTCAACAGATGTGAGCACTGAGAGTGTTTTTTTTTTTTAATGAAGTAGTGAAGCAATAATTTTTTCCCAAGTGATAAAAGAATATTCAGGAGCTGTACATTTGGAAATAAACACTTTTTAATATTTTATATTAACATATTTTTTAAATGATAAATGTTTACAAATAAATGCTTTGAAATAAGTAGATTTTATGATTATTTTAGATACGTACTTAAGAAATCTGACACTAGATGATTAAGTGCTTAAGTAGTCAGTCAATAAAGTAAGTAGATTAAATTGATCTCTTGTCTAAAGAATTTTACACCCTGAGGAAAGTTCATGTGGATCCATCACTCCTATATAGTTGACCTGTCTTTATGCTCATTGTTCAATTTTGGGATGCCTAATTAAGTAAATTAATCTTGATTTAGAAGATTAGAAGTTTATTATAAGGTGTTGAACAGGAACTGATAGTTAATAGAGCGCAAGTGATTTAAAACAGTCTGCGAGTGTGAATGTGGGAGTGTCTGGAAGCAGGTTTTGCACCTAAATTTAGTCTTCAGCACCGTCACTGCTGCCGTTCTGACGACTTAAAGTAGCTGCCTCCCCACCTGGGACATTCTCAGAATTTTCAGCAGCCTATTTATAGTGACCAGTCGGAACCATTTCATCATTCCTCCATTCAGGTGGGTGCGTGCAGACGTCTTTTGAATAAATCTTAGTAGAAGGTAATTACTATAGGTAACATTTCATGGACTAAAAATGTACATCTTTCACTCATGCAGATCTTGGGATGTTCAGGAGGAGAATTATTCTGGTTATTTTAGTAGGAGCCAAGCTGAGAGTGGATTGAGAGTATTGATGGTTTGAGAGAGAGAGACAGAGAAAGTGTGTGTGGTGGAGAGATGTGCTTCACTGTAGTTCAGTCACAAATCAATGAGATCAATCAAAGTGCCTGGATACATCTAAACACAAATCACACGCTTGTGGAGCGAAAGAATGCCAAGTCACACACACACCGATCAGTCATAATATTAAACCACTGACACCTGACCTGAATAACATTGATTATCTTGTTACAGTGGCATCTCTCAAGGGATGTGATGCATTGCCTGGCCAAAAAAGGGTTCCATTTCAGCAGGGTCAATTTTTTTGAGCTGCATCAAGAAAAGAAAACAACAAAGGAGATTTTAAATGTAAAAAAAAAAATGTGGTTAAGAACCCTTCAACACATTATCAAAACCTGTATGGATAGTGCTGAACCATCAACTATGTGGATGAAATGTGGTAAGAAACAAATCCCAAATGGAGATCACTTAAACACTTTGAAGTTGTATGGTACAAAATCAACAGTAAAAAAAAAAACAAAGCTATATTTATGAGTGAACGTAACACCATGTCCATTCACAGACATGATGTGATGAGAACTCTGGATTGGGAGCAAACTGCTGTGTGGCCGTAAGAAAACCACTCGTTGTTAGGACTTTTCAGGAAAAAAGGCTTCAATTTGGTAGGAAGCAAAAAAAAAAGATTGGACTTTGGAACAATAGAAAAAGGTCATGTGGTCTGTTAAAACCAGATTGACCCTATAGCAGAGTGATGGGCGTGTCAGGGTAAGAAGGGAAGCTCATGTCCACTGTTTAAATCTCCGGAGGCAGTGTTATGATCTGGGGTTGCTTCAGTTGGTCAGGTCTAGAATCAGCAATGTTATGGGGCAATAAATGAACTCAGCTGATGACCTGAATGCACTGAATGACTAAGTTATTAAATGTATGGAGTCTACCCTGATTTTCCCCGATTTTCTCCCTAATTTTAGTCGTGTCCAATTCCTCCC
>JAOVVB010000015.1:6745993-6757099 GCA_028570985.1 Heterobranchus longifilis | reverse complement strand
ATGGAAAACAGTGAAACCTAAGCACAAACAGAAAGGACGAATAAAGGAATGTACGAAACATTAACACCTTTACCGTGGTCAAGTAAATAGAGTTACTGCATTATATTTCAAGACATCCTTAATTTACATTTTTCTTCTAATTATATTGTTAGGGGGTGCGGTGTGGAGATCCGCACCAAGAGATGTTTTACTGATTTATAAGAGTCCTGACGCAGGGCTTTAGAGGGGGTCAGTGAAGTAGGAGTTGTTGTGAGAACTTATGACAGACACAGGAAGACATTTCTGTTTGGAGATAGCGTGGGATTAAGAAACTTAAAAGAAAACCGAAAGAAAACTGAAAACACAAAATAAACAGAGCTCCGCTGTGAGAATGGACGGAATTCTGGAAACTAAAGCCAGATCTTTAGTTTTTTGTTTATGCCCTTACTGAGGATTTATAGCAGGAAGAGTGAGTAGAGTTTGTGCGCGCGCTAAACCGATGCGCGTCTCTCCCTCACTCTCTCGCCGGTGTTTTAGACAGACAGAGGCTTGGGCTTTGGCTGTGTTTTCTTCAGCGCGCTTTGTCTTTGGCCCTGACACCTTTTACTGGTGCGACCGAATGATCACAGTATCGCAGTGTCGCGGTATCACTACCCGGCTCGGCTCTGCCCCTTGCGCTAGTCGCGTCGTTACATACATATCCACAAATACTTTAACAACATACACTTATCATGAATTGCATTTTATATAAATGTCACATGAGACGTGCGCACAGATACTGTATACACAAAAACATTCAGTAAATTTGTGAATTACACTCAAAGTAATTATGAAGTCTGATTTGATTGGTATCATTTAACAAGACCAAGCAGACGCCTTGCCTAAAATGTATTTCGCCAGCAAAACATAGAATAAATAGAAATAAAATGTTTAATCGTTTTAAACCCCTAAATTCTGCCAATTCGCAGGACATTTGCATAGTAAACACTATCAGATAGCCTACTATCAGGAAATTAAATTAATTTCAATACCATTTACACCAATACCATTTATTGCCATGTCTTTCATTGTTTTGTCCCTGTTAAGACATTACAAAAACTATATAAGAAACTTTTAAAGCACGAATTTGGGCATCTCATTTCATCATTATGAAAATAATATAAAGCACACATACACACGTTCATTATGAAATATCTGTTATAAAACTAAATAAAATTCATGTTTGCTAAAACAATATTGTTTTAGGCTGACCTTATGCACAATTCATCGTTGTACTTGGTCCGGCTTTTAAATAAAGTCCTTCCATGCGCCTGTTTTGAGGAGTGATTCGCAAATTATATGAATCAAATCAAACATTTGTTTTGGTTTCAAATATTCAGGAAAAGTGAAGAATGGTGCCATGTGTTCATCACTTTGTGACACCATTACACACGTCTACCCTGTGTAGAGGAATCAGCTGCTATGACCTTTCAGTCATCCTCTGGATATGGATGAACATTTCAATGCAAATAATTCTACAGATATTTTGTTGTTGTCTTTTCTTTAGATACAAACAGTTAGTAAAGCCGCATGCTTGACTTTACATCTGGTTTAGTAAGATTGAGCTGGATGAGCTGTTAACCAGGCTGGACTATCTGCTCTTATCACTAGGTATATACCCATGTATTTATTACTTCCTCTTAAGAGCAAACACTTTAAACCTGTACAGTAAAATTAATAATATTTTTAAACATTATTGATGAGATGATTGCTTGTATTTCACAGGAAATGATCATCGACTATAATCAGGTGATTTCCTGTGCATTTCTAACGACTGATAATTGATTTTAATTGTTAAAAATCCCTAAATCCCTAAAATGTCATGTTGCATGTGTTGAACTGATGTATAGAGGAAACACAAGTAAATCTTGAGAAATGTGCATGCGTCACAATTTGGTTGTGTAACATGGCAGACAACATACCTAATGGTGACTTGTTATACAATCAAGTAAACCACGAACAAAGGAAAATCTAATGAAATCTGTCACTAGGGGTGTGTGTACAACAGTAAATACTAGATGGCCTACAACAGACTATAAGGACCAGACAATCCCTCTGTGACGTCACCCACAGGGTTTCTGAAGAGCGGTTTTGAAGCTTAGCTGTGGGAGCTCTGGTGGTCACCATCTTGGCAGAAGCTGACTACACCTAAACTCCTATCAATTCATAAATGGATAACTACGTGGAGGAAACAGTCTGAGTGTTGGTTTCACGCATACCTACCTCAGTTACCACAAGATAGCTAGCTTAGCTTTAGCCTAAAATGCTACGCAACTTGGTTGTGCTTGGTTTTAAAACTGAGATTTATGCACACACAGACTTTTTCAAAAGTGCTGTAGAGTGTGAAACAGCTGCTTCCTACAGAGTTTATGTTCTTTGCCCAGGTCACAGATACTGTTGTGTAGTATAATGTGTAATGTAGTTGTAAAGTACAAAAGCCTTTATCCTGGTGAGGAGGTGTGGTTGACCCCATTACTAGGGATGGTGGAGAAATTCAAGGACTGTGATTTTTTTTTTAACTCTGTAAAGGTCTTAAAATGTTCTCTTTGTGAAAATAAAATATATGGTAATATAATAGACAGTGAAATCATAATGTTTGTCTATAAATAAATTGTATAATCATGAATGCAAAGTTTCTGTTGTTGGCTAAATATCTTAAAATTAATTAAAACAACCAAATGTCGAAAATGTGTCTACTTCTGAAGCAACCAATTTCCGAACAGTAGTTGCTATATTTAAGTTTACATTTATTTACCATATTGATTTTATTACTAATCCATTTTAGATTGATGGGAGCAAAATGTCTCAGCTTTCACCAATTTACATGATTGCAGGACAGTCTGTTTAAGTTGCACTTTTGGATGGTATGTAGCCAACAATCCAAGAGAGATGGAAGGAAGTAAAAGAACAAGAAAACCAAACTGAACAGAAGAACAGTGTTTACTTTTACGTTTAGTGTTTGAGGAATATTTCCTCTTTCCGCCGTTTTGTCCTCTGCTATAGAAACTCTTAAGCCTCTTAAAAGTCCTCCTCTCTACTATTAACAATTTTTACCTTAGTAGCTGTTTTTAGGGCTAAGATGTTTAGTGAATCATTTTTATCTTTACTAAGATTTAATCTTAAATTTAAGGGGAAATTCTAAGAAAATGTCATAATTCTAAGAATTTTCTAAGAATTTCATCTCTAGGAGCAACTTTTAGGCTAAAGAAGCTTTGTGAATACGGGCCCTGAATAGTGCAAACATTTTAAAGCATGTCCATGAATGATGATACCAGCCGAGGTGGCTCAGAGCCCACTGCGGTCGTTCCCTGGGAATGCCTGATTCTTGAGAAAAATCAATGGTTAACTTGTCTCCAACTTACAGAAGAGATGCATTTTTATGTGGGAACACAATCATTCATATAATTATAACAAACATTTGATGCCATAATCAATCACCTTTCAACATGGACTATCAGCCACCATTAGTCTTCTCATAATTAACTATATATTATTAATAACTTTATATTATATATAACTATAACTATATATTATAGTTAATTATAGTTAATCATATATAAACATGTATATATGTGAAAATCACCACAGTGTTTTCTCTCTTTTCTCAGTTATGGAACACATTTCATCCTCCTGAGCTTGTAAGGCCAGCACTGGAGCGAACTCTCAAAGCTTTGCAGCTGAACTATGTGGATCTCTACATCATCGAACTCCCTATAGCTTTTAAGGTCCTTACATCACCTTCACATGTGTATAATACTGAACAAATTTATATTTCGTTTGTTGTGAATTGATTGGATGTGGCTTTATTTTTCATTTCTCTAGCCAGGAGATGCTTTCTATCCAAAAGATGCGACTGGGAAGTATATTTATCACCACACAGACCTTTGTGCCACATGGGAGGTACAAATGTGTTTTAACCTCAGTGTCCAATACTGATTAATGCTGCAACCATTAGACCAAGACCTACATTTATTTTAGCATGATTAAGGAATATAAACCTTGCTGATATAAATAGGAAAACTCTCACATGTGGGGGATATTTTTATGCAGATGTTGGAGAGGAGTGAATGTTAACGGAAACTAAAATGCTTAATCTTTTTCCTTAACCATATTACTGTCTCAAAGGACAAAAGCATGTCATGTCATGTCCAGTCTTGCACTGAGAATAGCATGATCCAGAAACTTCACAGAGAAACATTTAATAAATCCTTCCTTTTTTTAATATATTAAAAACTTACAAAAGGTGTGATAAAACATTTTGTGCTCTAACACAGCATGAGACATCTTCTTCACTTTGTGTTTGTTCTATGGTTTTACTTGAGTTATTTAGCTCTGAACAGAAAGGTCAAGGTTCCTCATTATTTATTTGGCTTACATAAAAGATAGTATATGTAGTGTATGCAAGCCATCATGTATAAGATATAGTGTGAATAATGTGCACAGTTTTCTCATCTCTTTTTCATCTTTCCCCATTTCCAGGCATTAGAGGAATGTGTAGATGCAGGGCTGGTAAAATCACTCGGAGTGTCTAACTTCAATAAGCGGCAACTGGAACTGATCCTGAATAAGCCAGGTCTAAAGTACAAACCTGTGTCAAATCAGGTAATCTGCCACAGCATAGCAAGTCAGTGAAAAGATTTTTTTTAAACTTAGCCTCATGATCATTATATTTGTTTTATTACTTTTTCCAATCGTAGATTGAATGCCACCCATACTTCACTCAGCCTAAAATGATGGACTTTTGTAAGCAGAATGAAATTGTCATTGTTGGATACAGTCCCCTAGGAACATCCAGAGACCCATCTTGGTATGAAATACTTTACATTTACATTAAAATACTTTACATGTGCATTAAAATACTTGTACATGTACGAAGAAAGATAGACAGACAACCTAAAAAAATAAGGCCTTAGAGGCATAAAAACCTTTCGCTTGACAGATTTCAAAAGTTTTTCACATCCATTAGAAACTGAGTACAGCTCTGTGACTTGACATTAAAATTATGAAGAAATTATTATTATTATTATTATAAGACAAAATTCAGGTGTCAGGACATAATTTTCTATATAAACTTGACCTGTAATGTGATCAGCTTTTCAGAATAGGTTTTGTGTAATACAAGTTTGAAGTCGAAAGAACGCTCATCCAGTAGCTAAAGAGAACCCAGTTAAACACATGACGCAAAATTTTCTTTTTTACGTTTATTTATTTATTGAGCATAATTATTCATCAATGAATATCTTTGTCATAAAAAGTATGTGAACCTTTGCTTTTAGTCAGCGACTGAACTTTATACTTGTTTGCTTAAGGTCATTGTCTCGCTCCATGACCCATTTTACACTAAAACTTCAGGTCATGGACACACACTGACATTTTCCTATAGATTTTGCTGGTATAATCTAGAAGTCACAGGCCAATAAAAAATGGCAAGACATCTTGGATGTTGATGTTGTCTTCATGTTACCCAGGGTTCTTCATGAGAAGTTCCTTTGCCATTGCGGTGATATTTGCTGTATAACCACGCATTGGGAGAGTAAAAGAGATAATGAATTTCCTCCATTTATATGATGATTGTTCAAGTAAAACCAGGACTTTTGATTGCACAGAACACAAAAATGTGAAAAACACTAAAACTCTACCTTTATTTCTCCATATAATCTCCTGCTACACCCTTATCCCAGCATTTAACTCGTGCTTGGTCACCAACAAGGTAGAAAGTTTTCTCAGTAGCTGGAGCCATGATCAGACTGCCTGTTTTACATCTGAAATACTGGTCTCTCAGAAACTTCTTTAATGACCCAAACATGTGGAAATGGCTTGGTTGCATGTACAGTTCCCACAGACAGATGTGTGTCTTCTACACACAAATGTGTCTAACTAGTTTTTTAAGGATTAGGCCCTCCACTTGCTGAATGTTTGCAGGAGCAACTGCAACTAAGGTAGCCGGGATTGTGATTCACAGATGTATGGCTTTTTTTTTTTAATGTTTGCACAATTCACATTTTTTATTGTGGCGGAGAGTCTCATCATCGTACTGTGCTTAAAGCCTTCTGTAACTGTCAATTGGTTTTACACCCTCATTCACCAGAAATTTCATCACAAGTCAAAGGTTTGACGTGAAAACCCTTAAATATATTGTGCCTCACAGTGGATTGGTGGAGGACAAACTATTTTGTAAAATAGTTTCGCAACCTGGTGAGCATCGATAACACTCTTTCTGAGGCCTTTGACCAAGTCAAGGCACACTTGTGTAAACCTATGTAGTGAAGAACAGACTTTATTAGCAAATGTGCAAGTTTATGTTCTTGAAACATGGGTGGGCCTGATAAACTCGCACCTGATCGCCATCCGCTTAATTGAAATTTGTTTTTGAAATCTTTTTGTTCACATGCTTTTTCCAACTAAAATATGTAATGCTGAATATTTTTGCTTAATGAATAAATATAACAACTATAGTACAGTATTTTTGTCTTGATTATGACGAATAAGAAAAAAAAGATTGGCTTTTTTTTTTCTTGATTAGTCATAGGACTTCACATTTCAGGTCATATTTATATGCAGAATTACCTAAAAATGTAAAGGGTTCTCAAATTTTTTTTACCAGCACTGTATATAAACTGATGCAAATAATCTGGATATAAAATTGCCAATGTCATTTTTTTAAATAATTATGTCATCTAAAGAATATTAATCAATGTTCCTAAGAATGTGAACAAAAAATATTTGAAAAAGCATAATAGTGGCACTTTAATAAAGGCCAGGTGTACTGATTATTGCTATTCTGTTTTTCCCCCTGTGGTACAGGGTAAATTTAAAGTGTCCCCCTTTGCTGGAGGACAAGATTCTTGTATCCATTGCTAACAAGTATAAGAAGACCACACCACAGGTTGCGCTTAGATTCAATGTGCAGCGAGGTGTGGTGGTCATTCCCAAGAGCTTCAACCCAGAGCGCATCAAGGAGAATTTTGAGGTTTGTATATTTTAAAAACTGAGTAATGTGCAGTTGAGTTTAAAATTCAGGATATTCTTACTATACATACAGACTTTCAGGATACTTGAAGGTTCTACAGATGTTTCACAAATAACCAAAATGGGTTAAAAAAAAAATATATATATATATATATATATATATATTATATCTGAATGTGATTCACCTCCCTCAATCTTTTTCAAGTTTCCTGTTGTTTATTTTAGACTTTTGCATTTATTTTAGCTTTTTTTTTTCAGTTCATTTTTATTGTCTCTGACAGTCTTACCATTTCTGTATTGTATTTGGGTTTCTTTGTTAGTAGTGTTGCTCTCAATAGAATCTTGTGTCATGATGTCATGTGATTGCTGTTGGGTAGTGGCGGTGAAATGGTGGTGTAATGATTTAGTGGTTCAAACCGCTGTATGACTGAATACATACAGATCTTTTTTTTCAGTGTAATTAGCTGATAATTAACTCCCTCGTATTGTCTTGGGGAAAAACACTATAAAATACCTACAGACATGTGTAAATGTTAGTATCCCATTTAATTCTGTTTTTTTGTGTAATAATATAATAATAATAATAATCTGATTATAACAGGTCTTATTATTAGGTAAATACAACATAATTTTTCACCATGCCATTATTTATTTAACAGAAATGAAGCCAAAAAGATGTGGGCAATACTAAGTATACTCTTACTGCTTCCACAGGATTTAAAAGGTTAAGTTGCATTTGGTTCTGTTAATCATCAGCATCACTGATTAATTGATCATCAGCAGGTGTGCAGACTTCTATAAAAGCAGAAGTTTTTGGCCCAGATGTGTATTAACCCAATGGAAAAGACAAACGATTGAGTTTAATGTTCTACAGTGAAAAAGATTATTTACATGTAGAAAGTATTTAAAACAGTTGCCAATTTTCCCCAGGAGTGGACGTCCCAGCACATTCACCCCAAGATCAGACCGTGCAATGCTCAGAGAAATGCAAAAAACCCCCAAGAGCTACATTTCATACCCTGCAGGCCTCTTTGGGCATGTTAAATGTTAAAATCTATGATACCATAATTAAAAAAAGACAGTTTGTTTGGAAGGTTTGCCAGGAGAAAGCCTCTTCTATCTTAAAAGAACATGAAAGCATGACTGAGATTCACTGTAATGTATTTGAATTAATTTTTTTTGCTAGATATTTGACTTTTCTTTGACTGATGATGAAATGAAAGCGATCGAAGGGCTTAACAAGAACATTCGCTTTGTGGAGCTTCTCATGTAAGTCATTAAAGCACACATCTACAGTATCAACTGACATGTCTATAAATTTGACTGATATTTTGTCCAAAGTAGTGTTTACTAAATCGAAGCACAGACTTTATAGTTACTAGCATACAACTTTAACTGCAGCTTAAACTTTCAGCTAATTAGCAGGTCCTTCATGAGCTGACTGGGATGCGTTTTGGCACGAAAATACTAAGCAGTGAAGTGCTCAGAACTGAGCCTAATTGTTGTTTATCTTTTCACAGGTGGAGTGATCATCCTGAATATCCATTCCATGAAGAATATTAAAACAATTTTCTATGAGCAAAAAAAAAAAAAAAGAACTGCATTGCTTAATATAAATAGATTCCAGTGACCCTGGAAAATAAATATTTTCTGTCTATGCATTATCTGTTCAGATAAGTGCTTACACAGCAAAGCTCAACACATTTTGAACATGCATAGTTTATTCAGATTGTATGCACAAGTTTACACCTAGATTTACTCAATAAAGTTGATTCAGGTAACAATCAAATATTTTAATCATTATAAATTTAGATTGTACTTAAATGGTTGGGATCATCAAACTAATTTTAATATTACACATTAATAACCCGAGTAAATACAAAATGCTCTCCTCCCCAATGGACTGTAATTAGCCACATTTTTTTTGTATGCTGAGATAAATTTCACTTGCCACACCCAGGCCTGATTACTACCAGACCTGCTGAATCAAGAAATTAGTAGAACCTTTCTGACAAAGTGAAGCACGCTAAAAGATCTAAACAAAAAAAAAAAGCAACACATCATGCCGTAATCTAAAGAAATTCAAGAACAGATGAGAAACAAAGTAATTGACATGTATCTATCAGGAGAGGGTTACAAAACATTTCTAAGCCTTTTTGACTCCAGTGAATTAGGATGAGAGCCATTATCCACAAATGGAGAAAATTACAACAGTGGTAAACTTTCCCTGAAATGGCTGGCCAACCAGAAGTACTCCAAGGGGACAACAACAATTCATCCATGAGCTCATAAAAGTACCCAGAACAACGTCTAAAGAACATCAGACCTTACTTGCCTCAGATAAGGTCAGTGCTCATGATTCAACAATAAGAGAGGGACTGGACAAAATTTTGGAGATCTGACGTAAAACTAACAGCATTTCTTAAAAAGAACATAGTCACACATGGTGTTGGTATTGTGATGGTCTTGAGCTGCTTTGCAGCTTCCGGACCTGGAACACTTGCTATAATTGACGGAACCATGAATTTTGCGCTCTAGCAGAAAATCCTGAAGAATGTCTGGCCATCAGTTTTTGATCTGCTGGGTCACTGCAGGACAACTAATCTGAAACACACCAGCAATTCCACCTCTGAATGGTTAAAAAAAAAAAAAAAAAGCTTTTGGAGTGGCCTAGTCAAGGTCCAGACTTAAATCTGATTGACATACCGTGGCATGTCGCTAAACAGGTGGTTCATGTGTGGAAACCCTCCAATGTGACTGAATTAAAACAATTCTGCAAAGAAAAGTGGGCCACAATTCCTCCACAGTGATGTGAAGGACTCATTGACGGTTATCCCAAATGCTTGACTGCAGTTGTTGCCACCAACAAGTTATTAGGTTTAGGAGGCAATTACTTTTCACCTAGAGCCAGGTAGGTTTAGACAGCTTTTTTTCTTCCCTTAACAAATAAAATTATCATTTTACAAATGTACATCACTGCAATTTTGTATTTACTTGGGTTATCTTTGTGCAATTCCTTCTCGGTCTTTCTGGGTATAAATAGCATTAAAAGATACAACCAAGTGTTTAATATAGTTACAGAATGACTATTTAGAGCTTTTCAATTATTTAAAATAGTCAATTGTCATTGAAAAGTGTAAAGATACTAAGATTAGATTTGAATAGGTCAAATATTGTCATTGTCCAAAGTACATTTACATAGCCATTGAAGTGTAGTTGGCATCACCAGAATTTCAAAAGTGCCCTTTTTACAATAAATAGCAAATGCAAGCTGTGGGGGTCATGTATGGATGTCTTATGTACAGAATGTGCAGTAGGTATTATAAATAATCAGGCATTATGAATAAAAAAAGAAATATATAATTTCATTTCCAGTCTGTGAATAACAGCACATTTGTAAAAGTCATCTTATACTGTATCTCCATCATTAGCTCTTTAGAATTATTGGCAAATTTAAAAAATAAAACATGATTTGGGTTTTATTTGACTTGTGTTAAAATGATGTCTGAGGAGTTTGGGTCCTCAAATGTTTAGCTGCTTCTGATCTGTGAAACGTTCACCTATGGTCCAATTGTGCTTTATGGTATTTAACTGTTTTTATCCATTACCTGCAGTGGCCCTAAAATACGCAACACATTTACCAAAACATGACCAAAGTGTCAGGGTCCTTCACACAAACATTTATTCCATGGCAACCACAGGCCTTATTGAGTAACCCACATTTCAAAAGGACAACCTTCTTGCCTGTAACTGGGCAGAACCCAAGTCAGGGCAGTCACAGGAGTATAAATAATAAAGATACAAAAACAAAGGAACAACAAACTCAAACAAAACTCAACATAGGGTGAAACAAGGGCTCTCTGGCAAGACACAGGCTTAAGGACACATGCAGGCTCTAATACCTTTTACACATAAGCTCCATGTTGTGACAGGCTTCTTGACGATACACATGATGTTACCCACAAACTAAGCATGGAGCTGAAAGGGGACAACACATGACGAGACCAGGGACCCGCGGGAGGCTAAAGACACAGAAGTTAGAGAGACCAGGGACCCGCGGGAGGCTAAAGACACAGAAGTTAGAGAGACCAGGGACCCGCGGGAGGCTAAAGACACAGA
>JAOVVB010000015.1:6723154-6736070 GCA_028570985.1 Heterobranchus longifilis | reverse complement strand
ACAAACTTAAATAATTATTTTGATTGTGTAAAGCTGCTTTGCGACAATGACAATTGTTAAAAGCGCTATACAAATAAGATAGAATTGAATTGATAAGTCTAATAAAATGTCCCCGGCTTGGACAACATCTGTAAGAAACATCTGTAAGAAACTTATAACTATTGGTAACTTCCTGAGAATATGGGCGGGGATTTCCCGGCAGTCTTTGCAAGCGAGACTTTAACAACTATTAAAAAAATTATTGTATACTTGGTAAAATTAATATTTTACGTACTTAAGAGTGAAAATATGAAGTTAAATGAGAGTCACAAACATTTCTATAAATGGAAACTAATAGTCAATTTCACTTCCGGCACCAGCGTGACGTAGTCAGTTCTCTGTAGTGTGAGAGCTACAGACATGTTAGCAGCTTGCCTAGCCAAAACAACCCGCTCGGTTTAAACAATTAAACCTGCAGTTTACCAAATGTTGGCCCCCTGTTTGTAAATAAATAGCATCCGTGATCTGTGTGCACTTTTTTGCCAGCCTTGCGAACCTTGTAGCTATGCTTTTTTTCCCCCCTTTTTATCCAACCCGTATTACGAGATGTCCCGCCTCATACTTTGTTATTGGTTAGTAGTGGCGGCAGTGGACGGTAGCTCTCCGTTGTGATTTGCTAATAGTTTAGACAGAGACACGGTCAACCAATCAGAGACTTGTAGTTGTAGGAAGTGGGAATTTACCCGAAAGAGGGTAGGAAAACCAAACCGGGGGGTGGCGTAGTGTAGGGTTTGTGTTCAATTCGACGTCCTGTTTTCGAAACAACAGAGAAAAACAACCCTAATTACATACTGTACATGGAAATTAATTTTTGTAAAAAAAAGAGTAACGCATTAGTGTTATGGTATTCCGGATGTAGTAATTATACATTGTTGTAAAGTGTGTGAAACGGGATTGTTTTCAGGTCGTTCGCACTGGAAGGCCACATACAGACAGGCAGTGATGGCGATTAGAGCATGAAATGAAGCCGTCCTTTATTCCGCGACCCGATCATGCATGCCGTACTGACGCGTTGGGAAGTATGTCTCTTCTAGTTGCAAGTGTGTGAAGATCGCGTTGTTGTAAAGTGAAACTCGAGGTTTATCCCGCATCATGGCGGTGTACACGGAGTTCCTGCCTCCTCCCGAATGCCCGGTGTTTGAGCCGAGCTGGGAGGATTTCTCCGATCCGCTCGGCTTCATCAGCAAAATCAGACCTATCGCAGAGAAAAGCGGAATCTGCAAGATCAGACCACCTCAGGTACACCACGTCCTCATCGCTACACTTCACCTTCATGTTTAACGACTGATGCATAGTGGTCAAGCAACAACCAGTTCTTTTACATGTGTACTCGACTCAGGAGAGGGCACCAGGACACACACACACACACACACACACAGAGCACTTTGACCTTAGATATTAGATATTTTCAGGTTTCTAATCGAGTTAAGACAAAGAACTCCTTATCTGAATCCTAAATACTTTGGGATTTTTAGTTTTTAGTTTGAAATAGTTACAAAAGGAGAAAGATGGTAAACAGTGAAACGCTTCCGCAAATCCTTTGTGAAATTCAAAACAATACAAAAGCATAGGGTCATTATATAAAGGGAAATATATATATATATATATATATCACAATTATGATTTGATAATTGTTTTTTTTTTTTGCATATATGAATCTATATATATCTATATGAATAAAATTAAAGGTTTTCTCTGTACATTTGTCAGAACCGCTCTTTCAATATCATCTCTCTGTTTCATACATTGAAGAACCCGAAACCAGTCTCAGAAAAAGAGTCTGTCTGTATGTCTGTCCAATCAGATTTGGTCACCGCATCATGCAAACCTGGCTGATAATTGATGAAACGTTTGCAGTACTTCGATATCTACCTAAAGTTTAACCTGCACCGTACATGAAATTAAAATGTTTAGTAAAAGCCTTGATATGAACAGTTATATGCCTACTTTAAAATAACCTATTAATAAGCTTCTTGCTCAATGTAAACAGACACCTGCACCAATAGATATAAATTTTTTTTTATTGGGATTAGTTAATATTTTCACAGCTGAAATAACAGCGCTGAAGTGAATTTTAATGTGCTGGAGTTGTTTCAAGACAAAACTTAATCTTTATCTGATTTAAATTTTCAAGTTCTCATCTGTGATTCACTCTCCGATTAACAGGGAGTGTATTTGATTGACGACGAAAGTAGTACTACTTGGCGTAAACAAGGCACAAGATACTCAACCTTACAAAATGTTATTTCTTTGTATTAATAAGTTAGGCAGAGTTAGATTTAGGCTGCTGTTCAGAACAGAATATCACTGATTACATTAAAGCTGATCAGCTTATTTTTAGCTTTAACCTTTTAACTTTTTTTGCAAACTACTTTCTCTTTTTGGCAGGTACTAATGCTAGTACAACGTAAAGTATTCCTTGGATGGAACCTAAATAGTTTGCGATGTTTAGTTTTTCTTTTTAAAAATTACAAAAGGAGGAAGATGATAAACAATGCAACGTTTCCGTAAATTCTTTGTGCCAAAATTCAAATGAATACAAGTGCATTATGAGAAACATATTTAATTATTTTATATCACAATTATGCTTTGTTAATTGATTAATGATATTCTTGAAGGTTTTTTTGCATTAGAATTTTTTTTTTACTGTACATTTATTCAAGATAATCTAATCTAAATATGCATAAATGGGCAGGACTTGTTAAACAAACTATACCAAAAAAAGTTTAGTTTGGATAATGTTTAAACTAAAGTAGACACTCTTAATAGAAAGGCTTTTTCAGCAATTTTTTAAAAAGATGTCTAAAGGAACCTGTCAGGTTTACCATCGCACTCAAGTTTCACGTAATGTAGTGGCAGCAAACGGATGTAAACAATAACATATTTTATTTTTACATTTTTGATGTTTATTAATGTACCTTAAGAGAGGATTTTATACGAAGGGTGTTCAAATTAAATCGGGGCTTGTCATGAAATTTCTCGTGAATGAATGCAGAAAAACTGATTGACATTTACAGAAGACTTAAAACACAATTTGGTGATGAGACTCTCTAACATTTGAATAGTGCAAACTCCATTTGAATTAACATTTGAATGGTGCAAATGTTTTAAAGAACGCTGTACATCCGTGAAAGACAATCCTGGCCGAGGCGGCTCTGAGCCTACTGAAGTCGTTCCCGTGAACATTGAGCTAGTGGAACGCCTGATCCTTGAAAGTTGACGGACAACTTGTCACAAGCTTGCGGAAGACACGTGTGTGTGTGTGTGTGTGTGTGTGTGGGAACTGTACACACAATCCTTTATGAACACCACTTGCACATTATAAAAACAGAAGTTATTGTTACATCCCCATACAGGCCTGAACTCACTTTAAGCCATTTACATTTGCATTTCCAAGCCATGTTTTGTCCAGTGTTTCAGACATGAAGGTTTAACTTGAACATCTCTCAACTATGCAAGAAAAATTAATGTGAAAGTGACCACTAATGTTATTGTTTGTGCTTTAAATTCATAGTGCAAGTATACTGTACATGCTGCAGGATTTGCGATTCCTAGCCATCAGAGAGCATTAAGGCAGTATGCTTCTACTGTAGTAAAGCCTGGCGATACATAGACTTTTTTTTTTGTAAATATGGCAATGTTGCACGTTTCTGACAAAATGGCACTGTGACGTCCCAGGACAATATTCTTACAGCATATTATAATGTAACTACTGTGACTTATTTAGTAACTGGTTTTAAATAGGATAAACATTGACACAAATATAAACATTATGGAAAACCAGACAGCAGAAAGTTACATACATTAAACTTTCAGTAGTCTTTTAATTGCAGAATTAACTTTGTTTATTTGGGTCTTTTGATGTTGTAGGACTGGCAGCCTCCTTTTGCTTGCGATGTGCGCAACTTCCGTTTCACACCGCGAGTCCAGCGGCTCAATGAGCTCGAGGTAAGGTTTCCATTTCATCTGTTTAACAGCACTGTCATTGTTGTGCTCGTTCTGACAGTCGCCCTGTGCACAGTGACTTGCTTTTAGGATTTTTAGAGCAATCATCGGTAAAAGTAGAATGTAAATTGACATTTTCTCATCTTGATATAGATTAAATATGATCCAGTAAAGGGACAAATTCAAACAATTTCGTTTATATCCATTGATTTCTTGTACCAATACTATGGTACTTTTCCTCATTTCCCCTCTTACATCTTAAATCCTTAACTGAAATTATTTAATGATCGACTAAACTGACAGAAAAACAGAAAAATAGCCATGATCTTATCTTATCATATACAACTTTTTTTTTTATATTTCTAAACAAATGTTAACAGTCAGTTGTTAATTTAAGACACGAAGGTCAACTATTCCGGAATAGTTCTTCAAAGAACCTTGTTGTCAAGTGTTGTATCATGAAGACCATCCCAGGAAAGCGAGACCAAAACTTACCTCTGCTGCAGAGGAGAAGTCAATTTAGAGTTACAAGCCTCAAAATGAACAAACAGCACCTCAGATTAGAGCCGCTATAAAGGCTTTACAGAGCAAAAGTAGCAGATGCATCTCAATATCATCTCAGCATCTCAAATACTCAAAAGAGATTATTGCATATTTTGTATGCCTTCAGTATTTTTTACAATGTAGATAGAAATAATCAGGGAAGATGATAGAATTAGAAGGTGTGTCCAAACATTTGACTGGTAGTGTACTTGTGAATGTCCCAAAAGTAGCCGAACTGCTATTTTTAGGTATCTTCCAAATCTGGACGTTTTGTTCTCCAGTAGTATGTACTGTAAGTCTCCATATGTATGTACAAAAGAACGGTCAGATTTGCTTAATACATATCTTCTGTTTACACTGCAGGTGATTGGGTACAGAAAATAACTTGGTGTGAATTCTTTAAAGGACATGTGTATATGCATATTGTTTTAATTAGGCACGAACTGTGAAATTGTTTAACACTGTGGATAAGTGCCAATATTTTTCTTCTCTTTCAGGCCCTCACCAGAATAAAGCTCAACTTTCTGGATGAAATTGCAAAGTTTTGGGAACTCCAGGGTTCTAAACTCCGCTTTCCACATGTGGAGAGAAAAATCCTGGACTTGTACCTACTCAGCAAGGCAAGGCTTTCTCACTGAAGGCAGATGATCAGTATCATTATCCCTGATTACATACATATATACCCAATGTTTCCCTACATGGGCAAAATGCAAGAATAGTTTTACAATTCTAGTTTCGAATGCTTCAGTAGCAATACTGTCAAAAAAGGTGTAATACTTTACTAAACCATGTATATTTTGTGATCTGGAAAATGGCAGATGGCACAGTCACTGAATTCTTGGACACCGCAAAAACAGACAAAAAAAATTGTCTTGTCCTAAATTGATTATTTTTCTGCCTATAATGCGTATTATTGTATTAAACCATAATATGTAAAGAGAACTTGAGACAAGAATGATAGTTAATTAAAATTGACATATCTCAAAATTACTGGAATGTGTTGATATTATTAGGTTTATATTTTCTCTTTGGCTGTACTCAAATATAAACACAACTGGATTCAGGGATATGTGGTGCATTTTTTTGATGGGGGGTGAGAGTGTATGGGTCAGTTGTCGACGAGATCCCAAGGTTAATCTGTTACAGGGAAACTGAGCTAATTTTATAACTAATGTGTCCATCATTTTATCATCTGGTTGTCAGTGTATCAGTGCTGAAATTTTACTGCAGTCTTAATGGAACGGGCATTTAAAATTTCACCATGTGAACGTTTTTCTGAGGCTTCTGTACTGCACATGTAACTCCAAAATTATCGAATTGTGTTTATTGCTTATATGATTGTCTCTCAGAGCTGTGTTTGTTTTTATTTTATTTGTTTTTCAACTGTAGATTGTGTCTTCTGAGGGAGGCTTCGAGGCTGTGTGTAAGGACAAGCGCTGGACCAAGATAGCAGCTCGCATGGGTTTCCCAACCGGGAAGGGAATCGGTTCCCTGCTGCGCTCTCACTACGAGAGGATCCTCTACCCATATGAGCTGTTCCAGACTGGAGCTTCACTTTCTGTGAGTTCTACCTGACACATTGAGACACTGATACACTGATAAAGTAGTAATGAAATTAATTAATGCCACTGTAACTATAATAAAGGAATAAAACAGTCACGTACAACACCAAACTGTTTAAAAAGTGAAAGCATTAAAGAAAACCATTTTGTTCTTGTTTTATTAATTTTAACATAAATATTAATGACAAATTCATATCTATAGTTCAGTGCAAACATGGGCATCCGTGGCAATCTCAGAATTAACAAAGACATCTAATGTAGAGTACTTTGCAAAAGTATTGAGCCACCCGTCATTTCTTCATGTTGTGCATCCAAAGAGCCAGATCATTATATTTCTTGTATTTGTATTGTTGTATTGAGAAACAGTTCTAAAGGTTTCCTGAAGGATCTTTTAGATCTCATATTTGACGAGTTTTTGGCTCTCATTTTCAGCTCAGTCCTTATACCTGAGCAGATTCAGTGGAATGTTTTTTGTTTGTTAAGCCATACAGTGATCTACGAATCACTCAAGCATAAACACATTATGCCTAACAACTGAAGGCATGAATCGGTAAGAAACAGGTGCAGATGATGACAGATGATCAGGCCGGTGATAAGTTTTACCAGTGATGCTGAATGCTGAGTGGTTGGAACAGACGAGAGGGGAAATGAGGTCGCTGCTGAGGTTGTTGCATAAACAATCAAATTTCAAATTGTATTTGTAGGCATGTTTCAGACTGTAAAACATTTGTTCATATTTCTATTATTTAATTTGCATCATTTAATTATATATTAATATGAAGAAATGAAAGGTGGCTAAAGACTTTTAGACTTTTATGGCTCACAGAACCATATACTTGTTTAAAATGTTCTCTTTAGCTATCTAAGATGATGCAAAAAAAAAAAAGATTGAGGAAGCTAAATAAAACATTGAATGATAACATTTTTATCTATCTCACTTTTAATACAAAATAACATGCACTATGAAATATATACACACACACACACAGTATATACTGTATATATACACATGCTATTCTTTATTAATAAAATAACTTTGAGTGTGTGTGCTGGATTCATAGTGCCCTGGGAAACAACAAACTTTAGGGAATATTCACTACATGTTTGCATTTGAGCACAAGTCTCAGATAATGAAAATATGAATTCGGTTAGAAAGAAAATGCTCAAACAATGAAATTGTAGTATACTATTTCGTTATTGCCCATCTGCCCTGTTCGTTCCTGTTGTTAAGAGATGCCTATAAGCATCTATGGACATGATCTATTCATACTACTAAGAGCTAGTAAGTTTTATGATGCATTAGCATCCTTGCGCTTCAGGGCATCCACCGGCTCTGTCAAACGAAAGACGAAGCCGAAGAGGTGGATGAAGGAATAGAGCGTGGCTGTGAGGAGGACGAGGAGGAGGAAGAGGAAAAGCCTAAAGAGAAAGAAGGCAAAGAACGGGAAGGTCTGAGCGACAAGTCACAGAAGAAGGAGCACACACTTCCTGAAAGACGTTCACGACGCCTGAAGTCTGAGGTTAGTTGGGTAAAGCCTTGTCAAGGTGTGGTCCGCACTCGGCAGCCTTTTTCTTACTGCTTTCATTATATGATGTATGTCAGAAATAGTGCTGCGTTATTTGAAAAGATTTTCATGATGTGCATTTGTTTAACTGTGTTGTGTGATGGAAGAGATACAATGCAGTGATAACAGTCTCATTTTCGCTAAAATTATGAAAATAATTGTTATTTTATTTATATGAATGAGTCTTGAGCCACCCCTCATTTAAAAGAAAATATTAAATGATGTAGATTAAATTAAGGAAATGTGAACAAGTGCAGCACGTTGCTTGGTGCCTCACGATACAATCACGATACAAGTTTGTTGTATACGGAACAGCCTCAGCAGCAACCTCATTTCCCCTCACGTCTGTTCCAACCATCACCACTATACTAATCAGTGGAGAAATCAAATAGAAACTTAGTTCTGGTTCTTTCGTGTCCATTATTGTGTGTCAAAAACAATGACTCTTTAGTGATGGGGAAAAAACATCACCATCCCAGTATTCCCAGCTAACGACAGCTCATAGCCTGGAATGCTTGAAATTTTGGCTCAGTCCTAGTCATTGTCTGATCTTCATTTCAGAGAGAGAACAAAGAGCCCAAACACCTGCAGATCTTTAGCAGCAGTCCTAAAGTGGTGGATTTTGAGATCGTTCCAGATGGTAAATTTACACACCTTCATGTTATTTAAAATCTTAATCAATGTGTGAGTTGTGATTTCTGGTAAACAAGAATTTAAGGTTTCAGAATTGTCGCACCTCTGTGTTTCGGCAATATAGATGATGCTTTCATAAAAAAGCAGAAGCACCTGAAGGCTCAAGCATTTGCTATTAAGATGCGTCCACGCAAAGAGACCCTGGAGGTCAATTTTGTGAGTACTGGGTGTTTGTTTTTAACTTGATGCTTGATGTATTTAAATTACTACTTTACAACTAACTAACAGTAATCTTTATTGCATTATGGTGAACCTAAAAGACAAAAATATGAATTGTCTTTACTTTATAATCGCCTCATAGATTGACCTGTACATGTGTATGGCATGTGGGCGGGGCGATGAGGAGGACCGCCTTCTGTTGTGTGATGGCTGTGATGACAGCTACCACACTTTTTGTCTCATTCCACCCCTTCAAGAGGTGCCCAAGGGTGACTGGCGTTGTCCCAAGTGTGTGGCAGAGGTATGCACAACAGGTTTTTTATTTATTCATTTTTATTAATAGCTTGCACTAGCCATTGTGCCTGGCGTCTTTACTGTGTTGAGTGATGGTCCTGATTTGTCTATACTTCAGGAGTGCAGCAAGCCCCGGGAGGCATTTGGGTTTGAGCAGGCTGTGCGTGAGTACACACTACAGAGCTTTGGAGAGATGGCCGACCATTTTAAATCTGACTACTTCAACATGCCAGTTCATGTAAGACCAATGCAGCCTAATCATGACATTCACGGACATCCAATTACAACATAGAGAGTTACGTCTGAAGTTAACATGTTTACACCGCAATCTTCACAGATGGTTCCTACAGAGCTGGTGGAGAAAGAGTTCTGGAGGCTGGTAAGCAGCATAGAGGAGGATGTGATAGTCGAGTATGGTGCAGACATCAGCTCCAAAGACGTTGGAAGTGGCTTTCCTATGCGAGATGGAAAAAGAAGGCTTTTGGGAGACGAGGAGGTCAGCTTGAGTTCTGATCATAATGTTATTCTATACTTAAACTATAGGTAGAGCACAGAATTGCTAGTATGACTTTAGCTATTTGTTTGTCATACAGATGCAGTGATGTGATCTTCTCAATGTCACTCTGTTCCACAGGACTACACCAACTCAGGCTGGAATCTGAACAACATGCCGGTGCTAGAGCAGTCCGTGCTTGCCCACATTAATGCAGATATCTCGGGGATGAAGGTACCCTGGCTTTACGTCGGCATGTGTTTCTCCTCCTTCTGCTGGCACATCGAGGACCACTGGAGCTACTCCATCAACTATCTGCACTGGTAAGTTGGTCAACGAGGCAGCAAGTAGAGATATTGTCATGATGTATAACAATGTGGCTCATAACTAGAGATGCGAAGGTGCTGCATTCTCATTGTAACAGTTTCAGCTTTTCTTTGGATTGTGGAATTCATGGAAATAGTGTTCTGTCTGTAAAACATCTATTCTGAGTTTCGTTTTTTGGTGTCACACTGGAGACTTTAGAAAATGTAGAAAATGAGTTGTTTTGTTATTGTGTGGATCAGGGGAGAGCCTAAGACCTGGTATGGAGTCCCAGCTTGTGCGGCAGAGCAGCTGGAGGCAGTGATGAAGAAACTGGCACCGGAGCTTTTCGACTCTCAGCCTGATCTGCTGCATCAACTGGTCACCATCATGAACCCCAACGTTCTAACGGAGCACGGTGTTCCAGTGGGTCAACACACTTACTAGACATGCACAGATGAGATGACAAGTTCAAGAATTGATTTTATTTTTTGATTTTTATTTAACATTTACATCTCTCAGGTGTATCGGACCAATCAGTGCGCTGGAGAGTTTGTGGTGACTTTCCCAAGAGCTTATCACAGTGGCTTCAACCAGGGCTACAACTTTGCTGAAGCTGTCAACTTCTGCACTGCCGATTGGGTAAACACTTAACAAAATCGCATAACACCCCTGCATTTAGTCCCCTAATGGAATTGATTCTTTTCAGAAAAGCTTCTGTTATAATTTTTTTGAGCTGTGGACAGACTATTACACAGCTGTGTGTTATTGTTGTTTAATCCAGATTTATACATTTCCTTTTCTGCATTTTGCTAAATGTTACTTGCCTGTTCACTTTGTAGCTACCCATGGGTCGTCAGTGTGTGGCTCACTACCGGCGGCTGCAGCGTTACTGTGTTTTCTCCCACGAGGAGCTGCTATGTAAGATGGCGGCAGACCCTGAGAGCCTGGACGTGGAGCTGGCAGCGACCGTGTGCCGAGAACTCGCAGAGGTGGTAGAGGAGGAGACACGACTCCGACAGGCTGTGCAGGCCATGGTGAGACAACTCTCTCATTATTAGTAGATTCTTCAGCTGCTGGACCCTTTTGAATTATAAAAAATTGTCTGACTTTTTTTTTTGGCAAAAATCAGATGATATACATATGTTATTTAATAAAATAAAAGGAAAAACACAATAATTTTCCAATAAAACCCAGCACTTTTTTTATTTCTCCTATACCACAGCATTTAATTATACATTACTAGTGTTAGTGACGGGTAAAGATTTTTTAGAAATGGTTAAAAGGTTAAAGCTAAAAATAAGCTGATCAGCTTTAAAGTAATCAGTTATTTCAGGTTAAAGTCCACGTACATGTCTGGCTGTCTTTCTGTACAGATGAACTCTCTGCCTGACTTATTTAATACAAGAAATAAACTTTTGTATGGTTGAGTATCTTATGCCTTGTTTACGCTAAGTTGTACCATAGTCATTACATCACTTTTGCTCAACATTTTAATTTGAGCACATAATAATGTGCTGCCAATTTGGGTGTTTTACACACCGTCACCTCCGACTGCTGCCGATATGTTTGCTCTAACGACCCGTGTTTTATTTTATAGTGGCGTTCCACATTAATGCTTTAATTAACACCATGATTTTGGAATATGTGAGACAAATTGGTTTCAAACTTTGCATAGGAATAATAAACATACAATGATCTGTCCATATATCTTTCAAGATTCAGTTGACCAAACAAAAAAAAAAAAAACATACCTGTTTTGGAGGCAGACAGACAGAAATTTGTTTGAGACTGGTTTGGTTTCCGGTCCTCCAATGTATGAAACAAAGATATAATTGAAAGAGTGAGTTCTGACTAATGTACAGACAAAGCATTTCTTTTAGTTATAAAGATATTTCTTTTGTTAATAAACAAAAGACAACAGGATGCATTTAACAAAGTAATAGTTGTGTTTAATACCTAAAAACATTGCATTATAGCAGCAAAAAGCAGGTTTTTCCTTACCAGCATTTTCTCTTTTGAAGTTAATTAGAACACTAGAAAAAAATACACACTTTTCATGTCTCCTTATGGAAATCTTCATTATATCAAGGATTAAACATTTGTTAAATAACATCCTTTAATCATGTTATTATTAACCTAAGATTGAGCACTTTCGCTTTACTGAAGCTGGACTACAGCATGCTCAGCCGTGTCAGATCTGTGATCATATTCTATTATTATATATTGCTATACTGAATTTCTATTATCTTATGAATGTGATTTCTATCTATCTTTATACGCACACAGTTTTTTTTTTTTTTTTAGATATCCTGTATTAATGTCTTTGACAAAAACAACAGCCTATTGAAATGGTTGGATACTTAATGTATGGAGACACCCCTATTCATTGTATATTTTCCACTCTCTGCCTGCAGGGGTTGCAGTCCTCAGAACAGGAAGTGTTTGAGCTGGTTCCAGATGATGAGCGGCAATGTTACAAGTGTAAAACCACCTGCTTCTTGTCTGCTCTGACGTGCTCGTGCAGTCCAGAGCGCCTCGTCTGTCTGCACCATGCTACAGAGCTCTGCGACTGTCCTTTTGCAAACAAGTGCCTCAGGTTAACACAAAAACATGCTCTCGCACACACTATTACATCGATTTTTCTCAGCTCAGATCACGCGCATTGTTACACACATGCTGTAGACCTAAACAGCTGTGTGAATCAGGTGTCTCCTCTCCACACTAAATAATGAACTAGGCGTCTATTAATGAAACGCAAATTTTATTTTATAACTTTGTGTGTGTTAAAGGTTTCGGTATGATGTGGAAGAGTTTCCCGCCATGTTGTATGGGGTAAAGTCCCGCGCCCAGTCCTATGACACATGGGCCAAAAGAGTCAGCGAGGCATTGTCAGCGGATCAAAAGAACAAGAAAGGTAATTATCACACACACGTGCACAAACTATACCTGCAGACATTTACACTGTAACACACTCATGTCTCCTCCGCCTCTCCTCTCAGATCTGATCGAGCTGAAGGTGTTGCTGGAGGACGCAGAGGACAGGAAGTATCCGGAGAACAATCTGTTCCGTAAGCTCAGAGAGATGGTGAAGGAGGCGGAGACCTGCTCTTCTGTGGCCCAGCTTCTGCTCAACCACAAACAGAAACACAAGTAAATGAACACTCTGTGATCTGGTTATGAATTATGAATGCATAGGAAATATGGGGAGGGTCACTATAATTGTCACTATAATTGTGTGTGTATATATATACAGTGGTGTGAAAAACTATTTGCCCCCTTCCTGATTTCTTATTCTTTTGCATGTTTGTCACACTTAA
>JAOVVB010000015.1:6693141-6703965 GCA_028570985.1 Heterobranchus longifilis | reverse complement strand
AACAATACATGTTTCACATTGTCCACAGCCCAAGATTTTCACTGCTGGCACCATTGAAACCGACGTTTGGCATTGGCGCGAGTAACCAAAGGTTTGGCTATAGCAGCCCGGCCATGTACATTTACCCTGTGGTGGAAACAGGCAGCTGCGGTTTTATGTTTTTTGGATACAATCCGGTTTAGCACCCAGACATCCCTTTCAGACAGCTTCCTCCTGCGTCCACAGTTACTCCTGTTGGATGTGGTTCGTCCTTCTTGGTGGTATGCTGACATTAACCTGGATACCGCGGCTCTTGATACATCACAAAGACTTGCTGTCTTGGTCACAGCTGCACCAGCGAGATGCGCACCAACAATTTGTCCCCTTTTGAACTCTGATATGTCACCCATAATGTTGTGTGCATTGCAATATTTTAAGCACAACTTTGATATTACTCAGCTAATTAAACCTCCGCACTCTGCCCTTATTGGTGGAATGTGCAATTAATGAAGATCGGTCACCAGGCTGGACAAATTTAGCCATGAAACCTCCAACACTAAATTGGCCAGTGTTTCAGTTCCTCTGTAGATAGTGCCTGTAATAGTAAAGAGCACTGAACTCACTGTCATGTTTTAAAAACCAGCTGATGATTACATTGTTTTGTAACATTTTCATGCTGTAAAATGGGTACATTGTGGCTATGGCGGGAGGCACATGGTCAGCAACAATACTCAAATAATAGACACCATTCCCCACAATATCAGTCCATTTCCACCAGCCTAGACTGCTGACACGAGGCAGGAAGGGTCTATGGATTTAGCCATTGGCACCAAATTCTGACCCTACCATTTGTGCGCCTCAGCAAAAATCAGTACCAGGGCAATGTTTTTCCATTAGATAGTTGCTCCTGATGGAGTAATCAGTGAGTGTATATACATCTCTAAACTTTATATACATCTCTAAACTTTATATACAAGGCATATTTTATGTACGGTATATTTCAGAGAGATGTATTTTGAATTGCAGGTTTCAGTAACACAGTTTTATTTGTCACAGGGACTGCTTGGCTTTGTGCTTTTTAAATAGCGGGACAAGCTTTGTGGCTGGCTTTGCCATCTTCTCCATCCTTGGTTTCATGTCATATGAGCAGAATGTGCCGATTTCAGAGGTGGCTGAATCTGGTACGTCTTCTTTGATAGCAATATGAAACATTTTTTAATGATCAGAAACAAGACTGGTTATTGTTCTATTTAAAACCTATTAACAACAATATACAATATATCAAAATGCCTACAGGTTTCTACGATCTCTAATACATTTGCTCAATTTTACAGGTATACATACCTGTACATTATAAATATACCTAAAGCTATCAATTATGCCCTGCTGCCATTCAGGCCCTGGTCTTGCCTTCATCGCCTACCCCCGTGCTGTAACATTGATGCCTCTGTCTCATCTGTGGGCCTGCTGTTTCTTTATCATGATTATTTTCCTTGGACTGGACAGCCAGGTAAACATTTGTCTGTTTTCAGTTCAGCCTTTATTTGTCATACATTACTGCACAGTGAAATTCTTTATTCTTCGCATATCCCAGCTGCTTGTTAGTAGGCAGGGGTCAGAGCGCAAGGTCAGCGATTTTACGGTGCTCCTGGTGCAGGCAACCTGGCGGAGCTGGGGCTCGAACCGCCGATTTTCTGATCCGTAACTCAGACCCTTAACACACTGAGCCACCACTGCTCCAAATATCTTTCTAATACCTAAATACCTTTGGTTCTCCCTGTCTACCTGGAATTATGCATTGCGCTGCATTTATTTGCCTTATTATGAGGATACGTGTTAAATAGACTATATGGTAAATAAGTAGATCCCTGACAGTCATTTGACAGTCATATGTGGGTCTTCCACAAACTGTTGCTAGAAAATTGGAAGCGCACCAATGTCAAAATTATTACTGTATTCTGTAGCTTAAATATTTCCCTTCTCTGCAAAAAATCCCAAACCTGTTCCAACATGACAATGTCCTTGTGCACAAAGCAAGCCCTAATGAAGACACGGTTTGCCAAGATTGAAGTGGAAGAACTGGAGTTAGCCGGACAGAGCCCTGTCCTCAACCCCACTGAACTAATTTTTATAATGTAATGTAACACAGACTCCATCCAAGAACTCCTTGACATTATCAAATCCTTCCCTCAGCAATGCACTTTTTGACTGGGACAAATTCCCACAGCTTTCATTATAGCAGCAAGGATGAGACCATAAGTCCATCTTAATGCCCATGGTTGTGCCATAGAATTTTCAAAATTGGTGTGTGATGGTCTGGTTTCCATGCACTTTTGACTATATAATGAAAAATCTACTCTAGTAGTATTGTGTATTGTGTCTAGTAGTAATCTAGTATTGTGAGAAGATTTAGCAGGGTATGAGACACACATTTGGTTGGATTGTGTTTAATTAAAGAGATCAGGTAACATGGGATATGGTTAAATGTGGCGTTCTGCTATGTGAAAATCAACCAGTGTGATGTGATGTTAAAAGAAGTAACTGTCATCACTGTTGTTATGTTCATGTTATTCACTATTGTTATTATCTGGCAATATTGAGCATCTGAATTATTTTTGTTTTTTCTCTTCATGCTATAGTTTGTGTGTGTTGAGAGCCTGGTAACATCCATAGTAGACATGTATCCCACCGTGTTCCGCCACAAGAATCGCAGGGAGCTCTTCCTATTAGTGGTGTGCATCTTCTCCTTCCTGATGGGGCTTATCATGCTGATGGAAGTAAGCATTTCAGACCTGCAATTAAAGCACAGTTAATTTCTTTAATCACTTTGGTTGGCAGAGACAACAAAAGCATCAAAAGAAACAACCATCTAACGATTTTTGGAGAGAACATCCTGTGCGTCTTTTGATCTTTCCAATCTGGCAACTGCATTCTCATGGATCACATTTCATAGAATGGTAGTACGTTTTTAAAAAAGGGAACTAAACCTTAGTAAATAGAGATGGTGCCGGTCAATTTTAAAATATTAATACAGCTAATATATGTACCTTAAATCTCTTTGAATATTGGATGAAGTAGGATACATTGTGTGGACAGGTATAGATATAGATAGATATCCAGGTGAAAAATACACATAAAATGTGTACCCTTTAAAAAAAATCTGAATCTATTGAAAGTTTATATATTTAATTATTGGTGTCACTTACAATATGTTTAATCAATATACCTATGAGGGCTTTCAAGTCAAACCAGCATATGTGATAAAATTTCCTCAAAGTAAAAACCGACATTTCCTGAAGACTTCAAGCAAAATACAGTGATGAGACTCTTTAACATTAAGTGATTGGAATGCCTGATCCTTGAAAATTCGCAGATAACTTGTTGCCAACTTGCAGAAGAGAGGCATCTGACTGTGGGAACTGTACACACAATCATTCACCTGCTCCACTTGCACATTACAAGCTATACAGACTTGACCTCGCTCAAAGCCATTTCCACATGTTTGTGCCATTTAAGGAGTTCCCAGAAGGCCTGGAAACATGATGTTATGAGAAACCTTTCTACCTTGATGGTATCCAAGCACTTGTAAAACACTATGATAAGTGCATTAGTGTAGCATATTTGGACTCTCATACCTGTGCACTGTTGTTCTGTACAATCAATAGTCCTGGTTTGACTTGAATATAAATCGATCCAATATCTTGATTTCAAGTAAATATATTGATTAAAATAGATTTTCATCTCTAAGCAATTTGACAAAATATTTAACCTGCATATTGTAATCTGTGTTAAACAGGGTGGGATGTATGTCTTCCAGCTCTTTGACTACTATGCAGCGTCTGGCATGTGTCTGCTCTTCATGGCCATATTTGAGACGGTTTGCATTGCCTGGATTTATGGTATGCTATAGCTGATAATACAAAACAAGAGGGAGACCAAATACTGTCTGACAGAGCAGCGTGTTTTTTTTTTTCTTCTTTCCCCAGCATATTTTTTCTCCAGATTTGGGTGAAATGTGTAACATGTTTGGTGTTTCTGCTTGTTGATCTTTCATGATGAGGCCACCGATCTTGTTTTCTCAGGTGCAGATCGCTTCTATGATAATATGGAGGACATGATTGGCTACCGCCCAGGCCCTCTACTTAAGTATTGCTGGATGTTTTTCACCCCAGTCACCTGCATAGTGAGACAAACTTTTTTACTTTAAGCCAGGATAAAAGCATTGCAATTGCTAATTATTTAATTTGGGAAAGGCAGAGGCTGATACTGATTAACCTTGGTTTACTTCTAGATTTCTGTAAATCTATAATAATTAATAGTTTAACCAATAATAATTCCTGTTATGTGCTGTTGAATTGAAGTCAGTTGGTTCTCCAATTATGGAATCCACACTGAAGCCCATTCAGAGTAAATTCTGCTTTTAACCAAATGTTTTTTTCCCCTGTTTAGGCCACATTCGCTTTTTCCCTCATCAAATATACACCTCTTAAATACAACAACGAGTATGAATATCCTTGGTGGGGTTATGCATTAGGCTGGCTGCTGGCTTTGCCCTCAATGCTCTGTATCCCTGCATGGATGATCTACAAAATTGGCAACACAAAAGGAACTTTAAAAGAAGTATGATATCTCAAAGACTACTAGTCTGACAAACTGAGACTTAAATTATACTAAACTTAAAAGCCTTTCACTTCTCCTTCTCTTTTTGTCTTTTTTCCTCTCTCTCTCTCTCTCTAGCGAATACAGATCCTCATCAGACCGTCTTCTGATTTACCCAGAACAAAAAAGGAACAAGAGAGCTTGCTTGCTGTCTTCGCTTTGGCAGAATCAGTTTCACTGAATAAAGATGTCTCCAATCCTGTGCAACAGATGGACACAAAGTTTTAGAGCTGTATGTGACAGCCATGAATCTGAGAGTTAATCATAAGCTTATTTCACATATGCTAGCCATAAATGTGAAATAAAGAGAGAAAGAAAGTTTTTATCAACAGGCCCACCAACCATGCTGGTGCTCACCTTCTTTACTTAAGAGGACTGAAAACAATCTCCTATTGTGCAAAGTACTGAGTGTGCTCAAGTACTGAGCATAACTACAGGTGCTGATTCAGATTGTATATTACTGTGCACAATATACTGATTCACATGACTGCAAAAAATCCTATGCAGAACTAATGCCCTAAATGGCTCCTAGTTTTTTTTTTTGTTACTATTATTTACAGATAATAATAATAATAATAATAATAATAAAAAACTAAAATGTCGGTTATTTAGTACTCTTTTTTTGGTGATCTGTAGCATTGTTTTAGACTTGAATGTGCTGTAAACTGAGCATTATTGTTAATTTTTTATGCGCTTCTACCTTTGGAATCAAAATATAAAAGTAAATTTATAAGTCTTGGAAAGGTGTCTTTTTTTAGAATGTTATGTCATTAATAATAATAATAATAATAATAATAATAATAATAATAATAATAATTCACTATCTTTGGTCTGCAGTATGTTTATATTGACTTGATAGCGGTTAAGAATTTGTCCAGCTTTGTATGCTCAGCAGCCGCTCTCATAGAAACACATATAATCATAGATAATAAAAGTATATTAAGGTCACTTTTCTGAACATCTAGCAAAGGTTTAGCACCTATGCCATTATGAACAACATTATAAACGTTTTAGTGTATCGACCATAGTGTGTTTATCATGTCGACTCGACTCTTTGAGTGAAATATATCGATTCGCTGCTGTCCGAATAGAAGTCAACTCCAGCAGTTCAGGATTTGAACAACTCTACTTAAAGGACTGTGTGCTGTATAGCGTGTGTGCCTATGAGTGTGCCAGTGTACAGAACTGAAGCCCACCAATAAGAAGCTTACTTCTGGTCACAGGCCTAATGTCGGTGTCGATTGGCGATTTTATGTTTTTTTTTTTACATCCTGTCTGAAAACAGAGAAAGAGAACCTGTTTCTATTAAATTTGGATTTGTGTACATGATATTTAGCATGAAGTAAAACCAGGTTAATTTCAAAAAGAGTTCTTTTTCTTAAAATGAATATATATACAAAATCACATTTTTAAATCTTATAAAAAACATTATACATTTAAAATTATTCTGTTCAATGTTTAAGTTATGTTATCAAGGCAATACAACTTTTTATTGTCTTATAATTTATTTCAATCTAATGTAAACACTCACCCTTCCCTAGTGAATGGTTATCGACTTACAAATCCAAAATGACCTAATGTCACAATCAAGAATATTCATATTAAATAACTATTCATATTTAAAGTTGCTATATTTAATAAAAAGAAATACTCAATCTAACAATATTTTCAAAGGATAAGACTAAAGAAATCTTAAAACAACATTTTAATAAATCCCTATTGCACTAAATGCAAATGAAGTGCACTTCAAAATGGTCAATGATATATATCCTTCTGGAGAAATTTAAAAGATTAGTCAGGAACATACTAATTGTTCATTCTGTAATGAGTACATTGAAACAACAGACCATTTATTTTATGAATGCAAATTTGCAAATGCATTTTGGGAAGACATTTTCTTTCTTTCTTTAATTCTATGAACTAACAAAAGAAACAGATTTTTGGGATGTTCATGAAAGATAAACATTAGGATATAGCAATTAATACATGTATTATTGCTGGGCATTACCTGTCCTGCATAAATGTAAAATTATGAAACAACACAACCAAACTTCCAACCTTTTCACAAGGTACTTTTTGTCACTCGGCTTGATGGAAAAGGAAAGCGCTGTAAATATTTATAAATTGACAGTGGAGCTTGGGCTTACACAGAACCCCTAGATTCCTATTAATTAATTGATTGATTAATTCGTTTGTTTGTTTAATTTATTTCATGTCCCTCACTCATATATGTTCCATATCACTTTATCCTGTATATAGGGTCACTGGGGGCCTGGAGCCTATCCCAGGAGACTTAGGGCACGAGGTGGGGTACAATCCATCGCACGTCGCACACAGACACACACACAACAGGCAATTAGGAAAGCCAGTTAGCCAAATCTGCATGTCTTTGGACTATGGGAGAAAACCCACCAAGCTTGGAGAGAACCTGCACACAGACCCCAAGGTGGGAATCGAACCACAACCCTAGAGGTGCTAGGCAACAGTGATCCACTAAGCACTGTACACTAACCACTAAGCACTGTGGTACACCCACTTACTATAGTTTATACATGCTTGTATTTTGTCTTAATGTACCATCCCATGCCTTTATGTGTATTTCCAATATATACCATAAACATACTGTATATATGTTTATTAATAATAATAATAATAATAATAATAATAATAAAAACTTAGATGATGCATATGACGGTTTGCAAGACCTCTTTGTATGGTCACGTGTCCAATAAAGGTGCTGATTGGCTACAACGTGGCTCCGTTCACCTGACGCAAGGCTGTGACGTTCCCCTCTCCCACAATGCAGCGGGGCAAGGGTCTAAGGAAAGATGGCGGAGGGAGGAGCAGCTGATCTGGATACTCAGAGAGGAGAGGTCGCAGCGCTGCTCAAAACTCAGCTCCGGAAAGGAGACACTTGGTGAGAGTTTAATGACACGCTTCCACAGGAGTGGTGTAGCCTCCGGCAGCCCGAGTCGCGCGCTGACAAGCACGATATTAGCGGGGAAATTAGCGGAACGGCCCGTGTTGACAGCTAGCTAACGTTGGAGTTAGCTTAGCCGACCTGAGCGTTCGTTAGCACAAATAATGATAGTGATATTTACCCGTACGTACTGTTTATTTACAACACATTCACATACCACTAAGTCGTTACTTGTTGGGGAAAAAACGTACCAAACGTTTAAAACGGTCTGTTTTGAAAAGGCGTTAGCGCTTTTAGTCAGTTGCTACCTGCTAGCTCGCTAATGTTAGCTCCGTCTGTCATGGCCAGTCAGGGCGGAGACGAGAGACTGGCACCTGTCATCGCAATCTCTGACATAAACCATTTTTTCATTGCTTTACTGATACTCTGTTAAATCTCCCGTAACGGTGCACACGCTCCGGGATTTAAGTCAACCAGCAGGTTTTGTTCCCCTGTGTTTCCCTGCTGTAAACTACCAGCCGTGCGTGAGGTGTTTAACTGAATATAGGAGACGTATTCACGTGTGTTTCAGGACCAGGACTGGGACAAATTATTGTATTGAGTGCGTCTGTGTAAGGCTTATGGACTGTAAGCTGCACTGTAACTAGAATTACAGCAACAGCTCTACTTATTGATCTGTCTAATATTGGCCTTTTGGGTGGATATTACATTACAAGCTCATATATATTATCGCTTCAGCAGATTCCTCACTGATCATAAAAGCCTTCTTACAAATGTCCATTTGTCCATTCTCTTAGATAGGTTTTATGAGAACACACTTTGTGGTCAGTGTTCCTGTGCTTTTGGACTAGGACTGTATTTACCGAATGCACCTGCATGTATGTGTCACTGGATAGTTAAACAGCAGTACACATCCCGTCTTGTTAGCCCATTTTATTTGGTATATGGTGTACTAAAGTAGACCATGCTTACATTCCCATGCTTGTTTTGATAGATATTACATAATGGTTTAGGCTATTGCATAATTCTCACTGATCCTCATAAAAGCCTTTATAGATATGTGGCCTCATATAAATGGGCATCATGATCACATCCGTGTATTTGCCATGCAGTAACAACCTTTAATTTACTTTTTGTTTGCAGGTACTTGATAGACAGTCACTGGTTTAAACAGTGGAAAAAATATGTGGGCTTTGACAGTTGGGATAAGTACCAGATGGGAGACCAGAATGTCTACCCTGGACCAGTGGACAATTCAGGTCTCCTTAAAGGTCAGCCAGAGTTCTTTTATTTGTATCGTATTGATGTCAAATATCTGAGTGTTGAGATTTCATTTGTATTACATTCCTATTTACTGATCTCATGACACTTGTGTTGATAATGACATACGCTCTTAACTACACATGTTTGTCTCTGTTCTGTTTTAGATGGGGACGTTCTTGCCATTAAGGAACACCTTATTGATGAATTGGACTACATTCTTGTGCCTACTGAGGGTTGGAATAAGTTAGTGAGCTGGTATGGGCTGACTGAGGGCCAGGAACCAATCGCTCGAAAGGTATATTTTTAGCAGTCTGCTCTGTACATGTGTGTATCACAGTTTATATAAAATGCACTGTATGCTTCAGCTGGTCCGTTCAACTTGGTTCAGAGTTAAGTGGATTGCTTTGAAGATGTTTGTTCAGAGGGGCGGCTGGCAGGGTTTTGGTGTGGTATATTTCCATCAAACTCCATGGAACTATTTCCATTTGTCTCGGTCATCACTGTACTTTTCTTTAGAGAGAATGAAATGACGTGAAAAGTTTCTGCAGTGTTGGAGGAAATCCAGCATTTAATCTGATTTTATACTTGATTTGCAATGGTCCTAAAATTTAAAGAGATGCATATATCAGTTCCTAAAGTTGATTTTATTACTGAAACTTGTTTTTGACTTTACATTAAGTCATTTAATAGTATATATTTTTAAAGTACTGAAAGTCTTTTTTGCCTTTTCACACTCTCTTCCTCACTTCCGTTCTAATAGACAGCCATGCTGATTATTCAAATTTACCCAGTCATGGCGTTATGGCTGCTTCTGGAATTTCTCTGCTTGGTTGTTCCTCCCCTTTTTGCCATGTATGTCACAGGGGTATTGAGTAGCCTGTGCGTTTCTATTTTAAGAAGGACTGTGGATGACTGAAATGCTACATGGAGCGATCTGCTAGGCACAATATGCAAGAGGTTCATTCTTTTTCCTCAGTTTCGGGGGCTTCTTGGTCTGCATGGAGGCCTGTTGGGATTTAGCGTTTTGGCTGGTGCTTGATGTGGCATAGAGACTGGTTCTAGGCACCTGCGTTTGTGTGTCCTTGTTTGGAGAGAGAAGGAATGCCGGCTGAGGTCAGAGAGAGGAAGGGAGTGAGTGTGTGCTTGAACAAGTTCACCAACATGACTAGAATCAAATCATTCTGCTCATTTAGGAGTTGTAGGAGTCAGTGTTTAATTTATGCACTTTGGCTGTGTTGAGAATAGGAAGTGCGAACCAAGAACGTGAGGCGGTTTGTTTCTATAGTGTATTGGATCTTTAGTGGAGAAGTGGTGTGAAATAAATAGCAGGGGACCCTTCAGCTGTCTCTGTGCTTGGTTGCTATATTAAGCATCTTTCATTTGAGTGTTTCAATAGCCTGCTCGCTGTTATAGAGCGATGACTTCACACGTTTTACTTTTTTTGGTTTGTTTGCGTATTCGCAGAAGTGTTCTACAGTGTATTTATTGGTAATGACTAATAAACAGTACTAAACAATTTGCTGATTCCCCATCTGCATCTTTTGGCTTTGCTCTCTATAGGTGGTTGAGCAGGGCATGTTTGTGAAGCACTGTAAAGTGGAGGTCTACCTCACCGAGTTAAAGCTATGTGAAGACAGCAACATGGACAATGTTATCACTAGACGCTTTAGTAAAGCCGATACAATAGGTAAGTTTTTGTAATTTGGTGACTGTGGTGATTTAAAACAGTCAAATGATTGATTCTGTCTAATAATTATTTTGTGTGAAAGCGAATGGTTTTGTTCTTTCAACTAAACTCATGAGTGCCATTTATACTGACCCTTTTTTTCTTTAGCTCAGAAAGCACTGTGTGTTCAAAAAAGACTCTCCCCTCAACCCAAGTCAAAAATTAAAAAGATAAAGAATCAGTCTAGGGCTGTGCGATAAGGACAAAAGAAACCTATCACGATTTTCTTGAACAATATTGCGATTTCAATTTTAATCACGATTTTGACACACACAGA
>JAOVVB010000015.1:6668145-6683874 GCA_028570985.1 Heterobranchus longifilis | reverse complement strand
CAACGTCACGTGATCTCAATCGCGATTAAGACGATAGACCAAAATCTCTATCGGTTGTCAAATTTCTACCGGTTAATTGTGTCTACCGGTATATCGCCCATCCCTAATACAAAGTGTCTGCTTATGGAGTATTTTTTTCCCCCCTTAAACACAGACTTGGATTTTATAAAGTCTTTTAGAGGAAGCTTTATTTTTTTTTTTTGTTGATTTTATTGTGATTTATTTATTTTTAAATCACAATATTTGTCAAAATAATCACTACGATTATTTCAAATTAAATTGTGCAGCCCTACTAATCAGTGTGAAAATTGGTTGTTGTTGTGCTAGTCTTTGTACTAGGTTTGTTGGTTAACTGTACTGTTTTCCAAACACACTCATAGACAATAATGATCTCTTCCGCTTATTTTTATTAATAACTTTCTCCTATTGTCTTTATGTTCACTATGCCATTCGTTTGTGTTTGTGAAATCATGGCTCAAGAGAATGTTGATTGTTATTGTGCTTATAGTGTGAGATGTGTTTTATTGTTGTTTGTTGGTGTAGTCTAGTGAAAGTAGTCTTAAAGACTTAAAAATGTCCTGAATCCAACAACACAAAAGATGATGTTTCTTCACTTTACCTTTCAGACCTTAAATGCTTGTCTGGAGAGCTACATTTCAGGACTTAGCAGCCGTAGAGTACCTTTAAACATTTTAAGCTACACAGTCAAGTATTAAGGACCATGTTTGTAGTTTTGAGGATTTATTTTCACTGATTCTACCTGAAGGAGTAAAAGTGTAAAACTTTTTTCTGTCAGCCTTGTGGAAACTTATCATTTTATATAGTTTAGATCTGAATGTGAGGTGCTTACTTATTTAAAGAAAGCCCTTTGCTTTAGACAACACATTGTTGAAATGAGGATTTTTTTAATGATCAGCACACACACTGACCCTCTGAAGTCACGTTTAGATTGAGTTGGTAGTGTGGACTAGTTGACTAGTTTGTGTGTGTTTGCCACTTTCTTACTCTGCTGCATGCTGACACACAACCTCAGGAAGGGGTTAAAATTCAGTTCCACAGCTAAACCCTATTAGAGCATTTCATTATGTTTTGCATGCGTTTGAGAAGGCCACCTTACATATCCCTCTCATCAGTTGCTGTCTGTATGATTGTATTGTATTCCTGAATGAGTCTACAAGGAATGTACATTAGCAGCTTGTGCATTTTGGAAGTTGTGTGGTTGGGAGGGTAAATTCTGAAGCGCAAAATGAGGCATTAAGGTTTTGGTGGAGTACGAGTTAAGGACCCAGAGGAGCACAAATCACCTGAGTGAGTGTTAAGATAATGGCACTGCATTGCAGGTGCATGAGTGAGTACTACCATTTATAGACTGGTGTTTATATTTCACCAACCTGTACAGGAACCCATGTGACTGTCTTTAAGTAAAGACCCACCTTTTCATTAGGCACTTAAATGTACAACACGATACAACTGACCAGTTGTGGGTTTTTTGATCAAGGATCCAGCCTTGTCAGTTTGGAAAACCTATTCAGATTCATAACTTTTTGATTAGTAGCCTAAATCTCTAACCACTGAGCCAACACTTTTCTGTCTAAAAATTTGAACGAAGCTGTCTGCTAGTCAGGGTAGCGGAAAAAGAGTCGTAAGGCAGGATAATGGTAATGAAATGAGCTAAATGTAAATTAACTGCATATTGTGTAGGAGTACACTAGAAACTAGTCTTTTGTCACTTTTTGTTTTAATGGAACAAACTTGCGTTTTTTTCTTCTTCTTAGGTTTCAAGGTGTGTACAGGATTTGTATATTAAATCTGATCAGCACCTGACCAATTCTAAACAATCCTATTAATTATGAGCAGGATAAAGTAGTTACTACATATAATATGAATATATGAATGACCAGCTCTGTGCCTCGTCTAAATATGCAACCTTATCATAAGCACCATAGCCTTTCTTTGTATTTTCAAAGATTCATATCTGATTGCCTGTATGCAAAGAGAGTAAAAGCAAAAAATTGTGTAATATGATACTTTAAAGAAGAATTTAAGCTAGAAATGTAATTCGTAGCCTGTGTGTTGGTCAGTGTCTAAACTGAAGCATTTAGTTTTCTTTTTCTAGTAAATTTAATTTATTAACACAAATTACCTAAAACTACACACATACCAAATTGGTGTCAAGAATTCCCTTCATGCATTTCCCAGCACTTATGCAAAAACTAAATCTACAAAAAAGCACCCTAAATTTCTAGATTTTTTCCTCATTCTTGAAGTTGTTCTGGAAAGCAGTCCAAAGGATTGTGTCTATTTTTGCTTGTGGTAAACTCTAACAAGCTTCTGTGAGTTGCGTAAATTCAGTCTGCTTATCAAACAGAGGCGCTTTTGCTGTCGTCTATTATCAGGTGCCGCCCATTTCATTTTCTCAAGCTAATTTGCTTATATGTTAATAGGTTTCAAAATTGTTTCTTTTATTAGTCTTGTATATTGTATTTTAGATTTAGGCAACATCTAGACAAATGTAAAGGAGCAGAAACCAGTGCAGCAAATGTACTGTATTTAAATATCAATAAATCTGTTCAAGGCTACAGCCAGCTCTAGGCTGTTTTCCTTCAATTATTTTCTCATAGAATTAGGGTAAAAATTATTCCTGAACTCATAACAATATAGCATTTAAACACTACCCACTGGCAATAATAACACTAAGCTGTGTGCAGTACAGATGCAGAAACAGTAGAAAAGTAGAGAATGAATAATGTTACTAATTTATTTTTGGGCCAATTAAAACTCATTTCAGCTTTTTAGGTGACATTAGTAAGTTTACATAATCACATTACTGTGTATGAATACAAACAATTACGGCCCATGAGAAAACAATGCTATGTTTTTGCTAGACTGTTGTAGATCTAAAAGTGTTAGTATTGTAGAAATTTAAGAAAAAACATGGAAAAGAAAACCAATACTAGTGGTGCCATAGTGATTTAAACCATTTTAAATGCTGATTAAAAAGTCGTAGATTGTCTAGATTCAGTCCTTAAGCAAGTTCCTCTGGATAAAAGTGTCCCTCGAATATTTAAATGATTCAACAAATATACTCCGAGTATACTCTAAGATGGGTGTATTGTCTTCCCTTTTATGTAAAAGTCTGGCAATTTTAATTACTAATTGCTGTAGATATTATTTTTGTTAACCCAAAAAAGTACTACAAAAATTCAGAACACTAACAATCTTAAGGTCTAAAATGTCCCCTCTACTGACCTCTAATGAATGAATTCGACCTTGCCAGTGTCCATCCTGACAAGTCCATTACAAACTGAAATAAATCTCTATGCATATGCATCTATCCTAGTGTTCATCACACAACATTGGATTTACAGTGCATGATCTAGAAATCATGATTTGTCCATTGAGAATCCGGCCAGCCTGAAAATGGCGGTGTCCCAAATAGTGCACTGTGCGGTGAACAGGAATTGAATTAAGACTCGGCATGTGTCTCCTCTGCTGTGTATCTTCCTCAGCACTGCCTCATTATGCAGCTTCTTGGTTAGCGAGTCTGTGTAACGTGTGTCAAATGTTAATTGATTGGATTCTTCATCTTCATGTCCTTGTAGCACTGACTACGTAGGCAGAATTTTATGGCCTGTATTTGTTGAATAGAATAGTTTTTTTATATGCTGAATTGCAGATGTTTTGTCAGGCTGAGATTGGCATTATTTGTGCTAAAGTAGCATCTAATAAATAATTAACTATGTAGTGCTGCAGAATTGAACGTAATGTTTCTTCTTGTCTTCTTTCCCTTATTGTCTGCGATTTACATTTTCTGCGTTTTGGTTTATCTTTCTCCCCATTGCTGTCTTTCTTTGTCTTTGTGCGCTTTTTGTCTCTGCATGCTCTGCAGTCTTGATGACCTTCACACCATGTTTTTCATGTACTATCCAGTGCAGTGTTTAGGCTAGTGTGCTCAGTTACAGGCATCTCCTCTCCGTATATTGGATTGTAGCGCTCCACAGAAATGCTTAGTCACAAAACAAGAGTGCTGTACCAAATCTCATCCGGAGTGCGTAGCACCTGGCTTGCATAGCATACCGCAACCACAGCTAGCTCTCCCTCCCCTCCTTTCTCGTTCACTCTTTCTCCTTTCCCCCTCCCCCCCAGCTGATCATCCTGCCAGTTCAGAAGATGCCTTACTAGCTTTCTGCTGCTGCCGCCGTTCTATAAATACCCCCCCTCCATTTCTCTTTCTCCCCCCCCTTCCCTTCACACTCTCCATCTCTCCTGTTTGGAGCGGGAGGGACAGGACAAGCTCGGATGACACTCCTGGCCGTCAGAACTCCCCTACCTTAGCAGTAACTGGGAGCTGCTCTCTCCTTGCTCTGCTCTCTCTCTCTCTCTCTCTCTCTCTCTCTCTCTTTTCCTGTGTCTCTCTGCGTGTTTATGGGGGCATGGCGGCCGAGGGGAGATGCTCCTGTGCTGCTGGTGGTGCCTGAGGCCGGAGAGGCTTGAAAGAGTGCTGAGCGGAGACACCACACAGCCAGATCAGTGGGACCGAGGCGTGCACTGTACCCAGAGGTCTGCTGCAAAGCCATGTGCTTTTACTGGGGCCTTGTCAGGGAGGACGTGCGAGACTTTGAGCACTGCTCGTAGTTACTGATCATGCCAGATTTGATGTTTGAGCTTATGTTTGTGTACGCTGCAGGGCAGGTTGGGCTATAGGACGTTTAGGCATTTAGGAGGATAGGCTTTTGGAGTAATAGGATTTGTTTATTTTGTTATGGGAATCGGAAACTGAAGTCAGCAGTTAATTTGTGATATGATGCAGCTTCTTTTTTGGACCATGCACTTGGATTCTTCCTTCCTCTAATTATATATTTATATTTTCTTGTATTTCCTTGTCTGTGTCTCTGCCTCTCTTGGCACTTCTTTTACTGCAGTGTGAAAAACTCTAGCTACAGCCTTTCAGCCTACCCTTCTTACCCTTCCTATGACTATCCGGACCAGAGTAGGCACAGTGAGAAGGCGGGCCTGTGTGGCCTCTCCAACCTGGGCAATACCTGCTTCATGAACTCCGCCACACAGGTAGGTCATGGATTCAGCTCCTTATCTCATTTACTACTTTCTCAATACCAAACTGTATTTTTTTTTTTTCTTCTTCAACAAAAGTGCTTAGTTTTTTTTTATAGGTGTCTTTTACCAAAGAAAGATGCATTTAATGGATCTGTAATTAGAGTTCACAAAAAACAAACTGATAAATTTACAGTATATGCACTGAATTTGTTAATGAGTATATTTAGCTGTCTTAGTTATGTTTGTGCGAACACAGATGTAGATAAATAAAAAGCACCAAGATTTAAAATTGATACATTTTTAATTATGTAAAAAAATCTGAGTTTCTAATATAAGATATAAGACTTGAATAATTCACTGGCTGCACTGAAATCATCAGGACCTGACAATATTATTAGTATATTATATTATATTATATTATAAAGACAATTAATGTATAAATTTATAATATATGTATAAATTTATTTAGATACTATTGATAATCCTAAAGAGGCTAAAATTATTTTTTTTAAAGAATACTAAAAACCTAGGGATGCTTTTAGGAATGTTTTCTCAGCAAGCAAGAAATTGTGGTTTCAGCAAAAAGCACCACTGCAGGGACCTGCAGGATGAACACTGATGTTTTCTAGTGCTGACTGTTGTGATGACACTTGCAGTGGTCAGTTTGCTTGAACAAGCTGGCAGTGTGTGTACCATTTGCGATTGAGCTTTTCACTTCACTTACTGAGTCAGGATCTTTCTCACTTTACTGTGTGTTCATGTCCTGCAGTGTTTGAGTAATATTCCTCCACTCACCGAGTACTTCCTGAAGGACAAATATCAGGATGAGCTGAACGAGGACAACCCTTTAGGAATGAAAGGCGAGATCGCCAAGGCTTATGCTGAGCTTATTAAACAGCTCTGGTCTGGCAAATATAGCTACGTCACTCCTAGACCTTTCAAGGTACTGTTTTGTCTTTCATTATTTATTTTTTTGCTATTAAAACATTAATTCTCTGAATAGACCAAACTGATAATCGAAATAATTACTGTTAGCTTGACATGCTAATTTTACATGTACTGGATAAGACATTGTCAGAATGTTATGCTAAACAAAATTGGTGTACAAATAAGACGAAAACAGTAGCTGTGTTCAGTTTTGTGTAAAATAGCTATACTAAATAAACTATACTAACCAAGCTATAATAAACAAAATGTTCGGTGTGTGTGTTCAGACCCAAGTAGGGCGCTTTGCCCCTCAGTTCTCAGGCTATCAGCAACAGGACTCTCACGAACTACTGGCCTTCCTTCTTGACGGTTTACATGAGGACTTGAACCGCATCAGGAAGAAGCCCTACATCCAGCTTAAAGATGCTGATGGAAGACCAGACAAGGTACTTTTGTATGATGAATTCATCTTAGTATTCAGATTTTTACCAATGCAAATAATTGCACAAGGATTTAAAACCAATTGCTTAATTGTTTTTGATATAGTTTCAGGTAAATACCTGCATACACTGTTGGATATGTTCTCCTGTTCTGATTAGAAATATTTCCTGTGGGTGCCCCGGTTTCCTCACACAGTCCAAAGACATGCAGATTAGGCTAATTGGTATTCCCAAATTGCCCATCATGTGTAAATGAGTGTGTGTCTGTGTGTGTGTCTCCTGCGATGGATTGGCACCCCGTCCAGGGCGTACCCTGCCTTGTTCCCTAAGTTTCCTGGGAACGGCTCCAGGCGTGTGTAATTTGGTCATAGCCAATTCCTACCTGTCATTAGGGCGCTCCCTCATCATGGCTACCGTACAACTACCAGTCAGAGGGCGAAGGATATCGGGCGTTTCCTAAGAGGCACATGACGCCAGCCAACTGCATCTTTTTCATAGTGTTTGCTCACGCAGAGTCGAGGCGTGGAAGGATAGCGCCCCGCTCCTTCCACTTGCTTGAACTCGCAGACACCATTGATTAGCTAGAGGCACGATTGATGTGAGACTGCTAGAGTGCCTCTCTAGGCCCCTGGCTGCAGGAGACTAGAGCATCACCCAGCATTCGGACTTGTGATATTCGGATGAGCTTTTTACTGCCGCACCACTTGGGAGCACTTGTAATTTTGACTGTGAACTGTCATGACATGCAAATCTGATCTGACCAAAAAAAAAAACAATCTGAATTGTAAGCACTGTAGCTTGTAACATGAACGTAGCCGTAGTAGTTATTGTGCACCCGTTACTACTGCTTGTACTGACCCTCATGTGTTCCCGTCACAGGTAGTAGCTGAAGAGGCTTGGCAGAACCACATCAAAAGAAACGACTCCATCATCGTGGATATTTTTCACGGCCTCTTTAAGTCTACGTTGGTCTGCCCTGTGTGTTCAAAGGTCTCTGTGACTTTTGATCCATTCTGTTATCTGACACTTCCTCTGCCCATGAAGAAGGAACGTACGCTGGAGGTCTACTTGGTGAGGCTGGACCCCCTCACTAAACCCACTCAGGTAAATACTGCTTTTCCACCAAAAACTGGTACATGGTTCAGCACTGCAGATTTCATCAGGACAGATGGAGATGGAGCCAACAATTAGTTGGTCAACCAAGTTAATTTAAAATATTCGCAAGAGCTTGAGTTAACGTCTCATAACTGTGCTAATGTAAGGGCCAAATCTCAAATTGCTTCCTATTGTTAGCATCCTACATGTAGGGTGATAATAGAGCTGGGGTAGATAACACCCTAATTAGTCCTTTAGTGCATTTTCTCCTCATTTCTTAAATTATACTCAACATTCTGTTTATTCTCTGTATGTTCTCTAAAGATTAAAGTATTGACACTATTTGTGTGGGCAGACTACTATTATGTAAGTTCAATTCAATAAAATTCAGTTTTGTTTATATAGCACTTTAACAATGGTTGTCACAATGCAAGATTTACAGAATCAAAAGAAAATTATGAAAATTAGTATGAAATGCATGAGAAAATATATATAAATCAAAATGATTAGATTGTCCCTGTTGAGCAAGTTGAGGATGATGGTAGCAAAGAAAATCTCCCTGAGATGGCAATAGGAAAAAAACATGAGAGGAAACATTGGAACCATTTGTTACTGGAGTCAGAACTATAGGAATTTCAGTCCTGAACTATTCACGACTGTATTCACAAATCATCAGAGGGCAGCTGTCTGCATCAGTCAAGTTCAAGGGTAAAGTGGAACCTTTCCCAGTCATAGTGCAAGCAGGGACTCCACAGGATTAACTATGACAGCATAACTAAAAGGGAGAGCCAAAATTAAACATAGCCATGAGGGCTTCCTGTAGTAAAGCAACCATTCACTTCACCGTCAATAAACTTGAGTGGGAAAGACGGCATCCAAACATCCAATCATAATACTCTACGTTCATTAGGCCCCTCGATCTACACCTTTACCCAAGATAACTCTATTCCCAAAAATGCTTGGCCAGGTTGCTTTAATAAATAGGTTTTCAGCTTAGACTTAAACACTGAGACTGTGTCTAAGTCACAGGCTAGTCCATAACTTTGAGGCTTTGTAAGGAAAAAACCCTGCCCCCTGCTGTAGTTTTCATAAACTATGCATGTAGATAGAGTGTGGGTAGTCCTGATTTATTTTTTATTTTTTATTTATAACTAAGCCATACTGTGTGGTGGAGAGGCTCAAAAACCTCAGCCCTGTAGCAAAACTGAGCACACCCAAAGCCTGCTGGTTTTATTGAAAGATAGACTAGTTATTATGCTGTTAATATTTTTATTCATCTGAAAATCTAAACAGACTGGCTTTGGGAGAGACTCTATATACATTTCATATACATATATATATTTCTGTCTTTTACAGTATAAGCTTACAGTGCCAAAAGTTGGCTACATTTCAGACCTTTGCGCTTCTCTCTCGGCTCTGTCTGGAGTATCGGCAGAAAAGGTAAACAATCACAATTTCACAAAGTTTCAGTCATACAGACAGAAGGACAAAAATGCAGTCTACTGATTTGCTTTGCTGTTGCTGTTTAGATGATTGTCACAGATATCTACAACCACCGCTTCCATCGAATCTTTGCCACAAATGAGAATTTGAGCAGTATAATGGAAAGGGATGATATCTATGTGTAAGTACTGTCAAAAAGTTTTTGGTCAGCAGTATAGACCAAAATGCAAACATGTTGCAAGAATGTTGTAAATATGTAAATGTAATGTATTTTTTCAGAACTTACTGTATATTAACTATTTGTACAAACTATTTAAAAAAAAAAAAAAAAAAAAAACAGCCCCTCCTGAACCAAAATAGGTTTTTCACATTTCACAACCAAAAATAATATTGCAGACTTTGTGACCGTTGGTATCTGATTAAAAACTGAACTAATTAAGATTTCAATTCAATCCTAATGGTTAATGGCTACTCTATGAGGAAACGTGATGGTCTGTGCACTTCCTGATAGGTAGTTGTAGCCTTGATGATCGATTGCTCTAATGACTGGTATGGTTCAGCACTATCCTTACAGGTGTTAATAATGTTAAACAGCACTTAATCCATTTCCAGTCATTTTAAATCTCTTTAGTTTTTCTCTTTGCTTGAACAGTTCGATAATTTGACACTTTTAGATAGATAGATAGATAGATAGATAGATAGATAGATAGATAGATATTTATTACGAACAAATAAGAATTGAAACAGTCTTATAGCAGGTTTAAACCACCAACTGATATGTTATGCTTACTCTCCTTATCTACACGAGTACATGACTTTTTGTGCAGCAGTTTTGCTATAATCAGTTATGTTGGGGCAAATTCATAAGCTGTCTTTGTACAACTTTTTAAAAATTATTATTATATTAATATCTACAGTATATTCAGTATACACTTCAAAAATTAAAACTAGTTTAGGTTAATATTATCTGCAATGCATGCTTCTTGGTTATTTAATGAAAAGCTAACTGCTGGCTGTGTGAAATTGGTTGTTATTGCATGATATTGTGATATGTCTGTACAGGTTTGAGGTTGGAGTAAACCGGCTAGAGGACACAGATCATGTGGTAATCCCTGTGCACCTGCGAGAGAAGTATAAGCAGTCTGGCTATAACCACAGCAGCACACCACTGTTTGGCCTACCCTTCCTTATAACCGTCCCACGCACTCTCAGCGAGGAGAAGTTTTATAACTTGCTCCTTCTCCGTCTTTGGTATTAACCCTTAACCTCTTTTCCATCACTTCCCTATATTTCCATGAACCATTGTCATTAGAGCTTATATATTTTTCTCTGTCACATCTGCAGCCGTTTTGTGCGCTCGGCTCTGGAAGAAGAGGACTGTGACGAGACGCACTTGTCCAAGCAGCATGCCATCAACGGCAATGCCACTAACGGTATTCTGGAGGAGGGCTCGCCCAGTAAGCATGTTGACTGAGTGCATCCTTTAATCTCATGCCCCTGTGTTTACAGAAAGCATGCTCATCCGTTGAATTACAAGCAAGCTCAAGCAAACAAGCACACTCACCCTGTGTTCAAGTGCCTTGTGGGTAAATGAGCTGACATGCTCTGCATATTTACAGTGCAATTATTTTCTAGTTGTGACATTTTTTTTATGCAATTTTATATAATCTAACTTGATTAATTCTGCATGATCTTTATCGAGAATGGCTTGATAGGAAATCATTTTTGGGGTACAGTTAGATAAAACATAAAGTCACCTTCGAAACACTTGATATTTCTGCTGACTCACATCTGCTTTCTATGAGCCAAGATCCTCTAGTGTGGGTTCTGTCATTATTCCTTATAAACTATTGAACATAAGCGTTCAGTGAAGCTGTCAAATAAGAAAAAGGCCTTCATCACAATAGGACTTAAGTTTAAATTAAACAGGACAAGAACATCAAAGTGAACTGAGGGATGATTACCTACACACAATTTCTTCAAATGTATTTTGCATTAATCATTTTCCAGGACTTTGCTACTACTAACATAGCATGACCCATTTTTTCTTGTATATGGGCTGGAAAAAACTGTTAAAAGATGATAAAGCTAATGTATAGTACCAGCAAAAAGGTTTGCATACACTTTGGATTTATTTTCTACATTCTAGAACAATACTCATAAAAAATAACCATGAAATAACACACATGGCATTAGATAATTAACAAGAAGAACAACAGTTTATTTAAAGACATGATTTTGCTGTTCTGGAATAGAACATTCTCATGAAGACCATCCCAGGGAAGCAAGACCAAAATGTACCTTGTACCTCAATATCAACAAATATTATTGCATATTTTGTATGCCTTCAGTGTTTTCTAACAATTTAGAAAGAAATAAAAATCAGAAAAGACCTGATTAGAATTAGAAGGTGTGTCCAACCTTTTGACTGGTACTGTATTTTGTGTTCCGATCTTTTGACTCATAGTGTAGGTGATAAACAATGGAAGTTTGGATTAAGATCAACCAACATTTTTGCATAAATCAATATGGCCAATTCTTACTTACTTGTTTCACTTAAGAGTGTTAAGCTGTTGACCAGGTATCTTTAAAAATTTTATTTTGTGAACACAGACATGACCTGGTATTAAAGTGGAACTGTCTTATCATCCACACAGCTTTCAACTTTTCTGGTCCAATTCCTTCTACTGTATGTCTGGGTTGTCCATTCATCCCTACCTCATCTCATGCAGAAAGATAATATTTTTTAATTTGCTAGAGAGTCTAGTATGTTTTTGTCAATGTGGCCATGAACCTGCTATTTTCACAAAGAACAATTTGAATGCCATGCTGGAAGACCAACCACAGATTAAATTACTTGCTTGTAACCGATTTAAATAACACTTTCAGATAAATCTAAGTTTCTATTATAACTTGGAGATAAACTCACCAGAATCTTCACAGAGAATCTTCACAGACACTTTCAGTTAAAATATAGAGACAGGAGCGTTTACCTTAGTTCTGAGACTTTGTTACTTTGTAAAAACTTTGTTTACCCACTGGCAAACTATCAAATGTGCCGTCAGGCAATCTGATCCTAAGATTTGTGGCCAAACAAGTATACAGAATATATCAGATGTTCCACCTATGTTCCACATACCATCTGAGGTTGAGGAAATAGTATTCAGAGTAGTCAATGATGGCTGATTCTCATCAGCTACACCTGTACTTTCCAAAAACAAATCTCCACTAAACCACATTTATGTCTGCATGACATTACTTAAAGTTGGACTGTATTTACACAAAATATTTTGCATCATGTCTAAAGTCGAATATGGACACCACATAGGTCTTGTCTGAGAAAATACATTTGGAAGAAGTGGAAAATTGCATTTACATTAAAAAAAAATCTTTTATTAAAAAACAAAAAAAAAACAAAAAAACTGGTCCTTATAGAACAGTCCCTCTGATTTTAGGTGAAATGGAGACCGATGAGCAGGATGATGAATCCAGTCAGGACCAGGAACTCCCATCAGAGAATGACAACAGCCAGTCAGAGGATTCAGTGGGTGGGGACAATGACCTGGAGAATGGGGTCGGCCCAGAGATCACGACCAAATGCCAGCAGTTCACAGGCCACAAAAAGCGACTTTTTACATTCCAGTTCAACAACATGGGCAAGACTGATCTGAGTTTCATTAAAGAAGAACCACGTCAAATCCGATTCGATGAGGGACACCTTCGGCTCAGCGGTAGGACATGTTCAATAACAGAAAAAATTCCAACCAACATTAATTTGTCATTGTGCACTTACAGTTCAGCAACATTTTAATATATATCATCAGCAGCACAGTCATTGTGAACACCTCCAGTCATGAGATATACCTTTTACCTTGTGCCTCACAGACAGATCCTATCTTTCCTTGGACTGGGAGCCAGAGATGAAGAAGAAATACTTTGATGAAAGTGTAGTGGAGGTAAAATTTGCAAAGCCTTTTTTTTCCCGACCGTCAAACTGTTTATCCTAGTCATGACCATGTTCATGCCTTTCTTGCTCCAGGACTTTGATAAACACGAAAGCATGGAATACAAACCTCAAAAGAAGGCCTACTTTAAGTTAAAGGACTGCATAGAACTCTTCACTACCAAAGAAAAGTTAGGAGCAGAGGACCCATGGTGAGATTGGGAATGTACCTTTTTTTTTTTTTTTTCCCCAACAAATTTTCATTACTCCATTTCCTTTGATGTTTAGTTCTCTCCACTTTCATTTTCTTTTTCATTTAATTTTTTTTCATATTTCTTTTCAGTGTCTTTACTGACAAGATACTTAAATGAATAGTTTGGCTAAAATGAATATGCCATGTTTCAAATGTAGATGATCAGCCTAGACATGTTTGGTGTCAGAATTTTAGTTCACTGATGTTTTTACACACAACTAAATAAAATGTCAAAATGTGCCAAAGAAAAAATGCAAACAAGGGCTATAACACTTTCCAGTTCATGTCTAGTGTATAATTCCATTTTTAAACTTGGGGCCACAACCCAATCTGGGACTGCCTTTTGCACCAACTGAAACATTGACTAAGAGAACATGATTAGTATAAGGCCACATGAAGTAAATATTCACTTTTCAGTTCAACAATGTGGGCGGGACTCGTCCAATTCTTTGTTATAGAAAAGTCATAATGAGAAATACGTTGATTCAGGGTGGCAGGGTATTTATCTCTATTTTAAATTTGGGCGTTCAAAGCAAATTAGGATTTTTAATAGTAAAGGATAATGGAGCACAGTTATGAGTAAAAACTACTTTTAGTCCTCTATATTATTCCCTGCTTCAGGGAATGCACTTATTGAGTGTTTCACTAGTGCTTGAATACCATCAATGTGGAAAGTTCTCTCTTTACGCCAGGGCCATGATTGGGCTACCTGCTTTGTGTCTGAAACACTGGTCCTACCAGGAACTAGTTTAATGGCCCAAAAAAATGGGGGAAATGTCTTGGAGTGAGGTCAGGACTGTACGGGGTGTGTCAATAACTCCCTGCCGAGTGGTGTTCGTGAGTTATTTTGTGAACAGTTCCCACAGACAAATGCATCTCTTCTGCACTTTTCAGTTCAACAATGTGGGCAGGACTCGTCCAATTCTTTGTTATAGAAAAGTCATAATGAGAGATAAGTTTTCTGCAACAAGTTATGCATGATTTTCAAGGATCAAGCGTTCCACGCGCTAAATGTTAACAGGAACGACTGCAGTGGGCTCTGAGCCCCCTCGGCCGAGATCATCATTCACGGACGTATGACTTTTTTTTTGTTGTTGTTTGCACCATTCAAATATTTTACTGCGGCTAAAAGTCTTATCTCCGTACTGTGTTTGAAGTCTTTTGTAAATTTCAGTTGGTTTTACAGCTTCATTCAAATTAAATTTCACCACAACTCCTGGTTTGACTTGAACGCCCTATGTATATAGGAGTGTCATACCGTGTTGGAAACCTAAATTGCAAAACTAATAAATTAACTTTAGACCACAACCCTGCCTTAACTTCACTTGAGCAAATTTGGACCTACTATCAACTCTGTATGCAAGCCATTACATAATTTAGGTAATTGATTGTTTAATTGGTTTATTAATTATTAATAGACCAAACATTTAGCTAGAACTAATCGTGTTTTGGCACGATTTAAATTTGAATACATTTTTATGCCTTTTCATTTCATATTTACATTTGTACATATACTTTTGCTTGTAATTGTAACTGATCTTTTGTGTGACTCCAGGTATTGTCCCAGTTGTAAGCAGCACCAGCAGGCCACTAAGAAGCTAGACCTGTGGTCTCTGCCTCCTGTACTAGTGGTCCACCTGAAGCGCTTCTCTTACAGCCGCTACATGAGGGATAAACTGGACTCACTGGTGGACTTTCCTCTTCGGTAGGTGCATATACATGCACAATTATAACAAATAAACACGTAGTTATTATATTAGTAGATTTAAAATGTTTTAGACATTTAGACATGTGATGGTATGATCCATGTGGGTTTTGTATTGTGTTTGCAAGTTTGTAGCTTTGTTAATGTGCTTCTAGTGTAATACTACAGTACTTCTGATTGATCAATTCGGATTGGTCACAAGATGTAGATTAATTTGGTGTAAGTCATTATTCGGACAGTAGTTACAGCTGTAATGCAGATTGATTGTTGTAAAGCATTTTAAAAAATGTAGTCATTAGCAAAAAAAGGTGGTAAGTCTGCTTCACCTTATTCCATATCATGGCATCCCTTGTTAGTTCTGTTTTTGTAATCTCTTGTAATTCAACAACTTAATATCTATGTGTATAAATTGTGTAGTAAAGGGTTCTGTTGTTCTTCAGTGACCTGGACATGTCCGAGTTCCTGATTAATCCCAATGCAGGGCCGTGCCTATATAACCTTATTACTGTGTCTAACCACTATGGAGGAATGGGAGGAGGCCACTGTGAGTGTGTACACTTGCGCACACACTCGCACACACTAGTGCGCACGCACACGGCGATGCACACACTCGTGCGCACGCACACGGCGACACAGACAGACACGCGCACGGGGACGCGGACGGCCACAGACGCACGCGGACGGACACAGACAGATACGCGGGGACGCGGACGGACACGGACAGACAGATACGCGGGGACGCGGACGGACACGGACAGACAGACACGCGGGGACGCGGACACACAGACATAGACGCGGACGGACGCGGACACACAGACATAGACGCGGGGACGCGGACGGACGCGGACACACAGACATAGACGCGGGG
>JAOVVB010000015.1:6657478-6668045 GCA_028570985.1 Heterobranchus longifilis | reverse complement strand
CGCGGAGAGACGCGGACGGACGCGGACACACGCACATACACGCGGACGGATGCGGACACACGGACATACACGCGGACGGACGCGGACACACGGACATACACGCGGACGGACGCGGACACACGCGGACGGACAGTGACGCGGACACATGGGGACACCAGCCTTGGTTACCTATAGTATGCATATTGAATCTCAAATATGTGTTGTAATTGTCAGATACGGCCTATGCCAAAAACAAGGATGATGAAAAGTGGTACAACTTTGATGACAGCATTGTATCTCCAGTCAGTGAGGATCAGATTGTGGTGAGAGATCCTTTTTACAGTTCGAGTCAGTTCATTTTAGCTTGTGTGGAATAAGATGTTATGGTTTAATTGCGCATTACAAGTGAACCAGCACACCAAACAGCTAGTACAAGCCATCTGACGAAGGGTGTTTTGTGTGTCTTTGCAGTCCAAAGCGGCATATGTTCTATTCTACCAGCGCCAGGACACGGTAAAGGGAACGGGTTACTTTGCTCTAGACCGTGAGGACGTCGAGGAACAACAGAGCAACTTGTTACAGGGCGTCAATGGGCAGAGTGACGAAGATGATGACGAAGAGGAGGAAGACCTAAATGACAATGAGCAGGATGAAGAGCTGGAGCCAAATGATATTTCCATGAACACTAATTGAGGTGGGACAGACCTGGCATCGCAGAATGGTGGGGTTGGTCATTGGAAGCCATATCGAGAGCAGCGAGACGAGGCTGGGTGATATGATCACTTGCGATTTTTAACCTCGAACACAGCAGGGTGATTTTTTTTTATTAATTTTTTATTATGCCCTTTTTTTTTAGTTATCCACTTTGTCTCCCTGCCTCTGCTCTGTTTTACCCATCTAAAGCTCTGATGGTGATAGAAAGCCTGACCTGGCTAAACAGAGGTCTAAATGTGATGCTTGAAAGCAAAGTTGCGCTTTCAGTTTCCTTTATTATAGTGTGGCGTTCTTTATTTTCTCCTTGAGAGACACATTTATAGGTTTTATTATTATTTTGCCTTGTATATAATGTCGGATGGACAGAGAACCTCTGGGTTTTAAGGAGAATGACATTTCATAGACTGATTTTGTTGCACAATCCATTTTGTTTTTAGAGCTAGTATTAGTGCCACACACTGCAAAAGCAGAACATTGCTTTCTGATGTTCAGTCTATCAGCTGCTCAGAATGATGTCTTTAAACCAATGTAAATGTATCAAGGTGGTCACTCGTATCAGGAGAGCAGTGATGTGAACTGTAAAAAAAAGTTTTTTTGGTTTTTTTTTTGGGGGGGGTAACTTAAGATTATTAGATAAGGGTCTCCTTATGCTTTGACTTTGAACTAAATCAAAAACAAAGGTTTTCTTAAAGGCATGACTTTTAAGAATCATAGCTTTATCATAGCTTCAGAATTAAGTCTTTTTTTTCACCATAGATGCTTTTTAATGAGATTATGAACATTTTGGTGATGCAATAGCTTCGTCTCTTGCCTCCATCACCTCGCCTTAAATCTAATCTCAGACTGTTGCCTCTTTGCACAGATAGTTTATTTGCATCATTCATTCATGCGCCCATCTAGCATAGATGCCAGCTGTAGTTGCAAGCTCACTTGTTAATCGCACAAACTCCTTAAGATAACCCTAAAAACACATACTCTAATGACTGCTGAAATTTGCCAGTTTTCCCAGATTGGCAGCCTGAATGTATTTGAATAAGGAATTGACCTGTTTTTGGATTAATGCCTTTAATGGAATTCTTTTTTTTTTTTTTTTTTTGCTAGTATTAGTTTAGGGGTTTGGAGATGGTGATTGAATCACCTTTAATATTAACTACACAAAAAAGTGGGGCTACTGATGTATGTGCTTTGTGTAATAGGGAGCGTGGGCACAGGTATAATCAGACTGTGTGAGACTGGTAGGCTTTATAAATAATGTATATAAGAATTCACTCTGTGAGTGCACATTTGATAAATTTATTTATTTATATGTAAGCATTACAAATCAAATGTATTTAAGACCACAAGAGGAGGAAATGTGATGTCCAGCAGTATAAATGGGACTGGTATTTAGGTCTGTAAAAGGATGTGCTATTGCCTGAACTCTTTTGTAAAGGTGAACTTGGACATCCTTGCATGACGAAAGGGGTTTCAGTGTTTGGCTGCACTTGAGTTCACTTGGGTTTACATTTGAAACGTGCATGTGTATTTATATACAGAACTTCAATAAAGTCGTGTAAAGTCTTTCGCTGCCATCTTCCCTTTGCTCATATTGTTTTAAGGTAAGTGACTTTAAATATTTCTAATACAGTGCACATATCGTCTATCTTCTTTAATGTAGAACTCCCACAATTAATAGCACCATTCATTAGTACAAATGACTTTTTTGAAGGATTTGTGGGGGCAGTATGCTCATGTATACAGTACTATTACTATAAATATATTTTAAAAATATTTATATTTAATATAAATGTAATATACATAAATGTTTAATTAAATCTTTATCTTTTTTAAAACTGCTAATCCAGTTAATTCTTCTGACTATATAAAACAAGAATTGTACCGTACAATACTCTTGGACTGTATTCTTTGTGCAGTATTTATCTTAAACATGAATGTTTTGCATTAATCAAGTCTCTCAATATGCTTCTCTAGTAGGATGTTTCTTTTATTTTAACATGCTTGTGGTTGGTGAACTTGGAGTATGCTAAGTTTCGCTATTAGCTCTTGATTATTTTTCATTCCTTTCAACTTTTTCACCTTACTTTGGTAATATACCAACAGCCTATACCATTCCTTTGGACTTCGAATTGAGGCAGAAAAAGTGTAGTCTTACAAACCGTTGGATATCATATCCAGTTCAGTCGGGAGGGTGCTACAGTAAAGTGACTTGTTCCTATATAAGATGCAACACTGCTCTTTTTTGTTTTCCCTAGTTTGTCTTTTTTCCAGGGTCCTAGTGCCATAAATTGAACCCTGTGGGCATTAAAACCTGCAGGGGACCTGGTGCCTATCCCAGGAGACAGGGGTGAGATACACCCTGGACAAAGTGCCAGTCCATCGCAGGACACACACATGGCAATTTGCGAACCTTACCTGCATGTTTTTGGACTGTGGGGGGAAACCTAACATGCCCAGGGAGAGCATGCAAATTCCATGCACACAGACCCGAGATGGGACTTGAACCCTCAACCCTTGAGGCCATAGTGCTAACCACTACTCTACTGTGAAACCTCCACCAATTGTTGTTTTCCCAAAAAGGCATTCTTTCCTTTTTCTTTTTTTGGCCCAAATCGCTTTTTTCTTCTTATAAAAGTACACTGCTTAGGGTATGTAAAAATGACTTGTATGCACCACATCATGCCCCATATTTGCCTTGAGAAACAGAACTTGGTACACAGACTGTGCACAAAAAAATTGAGTCATAAAGGCCACTGATTTAAAACAAATTTAAACACCATTAAATGTATAGCAGCAGCACGGTGGCTTAGTGGCTAGCACTGTCGCCTTGCACCTCCATGGTCCTGAGGTGCATGGAGTTTGCATGTTTTTTAATCATAGAGCTTGGTGGGTTTCCTCTGGATACTCTGTTTCATCCCACAATCCAAGAACATGCAGAGTAGGCTAATTGGCATTCCCAATTATTGCACATAGAGTGTGTGTGTGCTTGCGCGATGCGGTGAATTGGCATCCCATCCAGGATGTACCCCGCCTTGTGCCCTAAGTCTCCTGGGACAGGCTCCAGGCCCCCCCACAATCAGGCCCTGTATACAGGATAAAGCAGCATAGAAGATGAGTGGGTAAATTTGTAACACTAAAATAGCCTATCCTTGTTTTGAATTAACCTTTAAATACTAACAGTATACCATATTGTGTAATAAACTTTTTGAAAATAACACATTAAAATTTTGCATTTTAAATTTCTTCTTGCATGAATCTAATTCTTAAAACGGACTTTACTTGAAGATGCCCCAATGGTGCCATCTAGTGGTGGAAACTGGCAGACGGCTTTTTTTTTTTTAACGCCCTCTAATGACCCTGTCGACTCCGACCTCTATTCTGGCTCCCCCAATGACATTCCTCGTCTCGCCCTCTATTCGAGGCCAGCCAATGACTAACTCTTCCACGCCCTCCACCCTAGCTCCACCAATGAAAGACAAAGCCCCGCCCTCTTCCGGCTGCCTGACGGTCCCGCGAATTTTATGCCGCGGTGGCATTTCCTCCTTTTCCTTTCGCTTACAGGAGACATCCTAGGTTTCGGATAGGATTATGATTATTATTTATTCTGTATTTTTTTTTGCTTTCATTACATCTTACGGCATATGATAATCTGAAATCTTTTAATGAAACCAGGCATGATGTGCTGTTTGAGGGAAGGAAAAAAATATCAGGACGCACGAGCCACGTGCACACATTTCAGTAATTAATGTTTCTCATCATGTTTGCAGTGATTTACTGTAGGTGTCGATTTGATAAGGATTTTTCTTTTCCTTTTTGCATGTAAGTATGAAGGATTTACTGTGATTAATGTGATTTTAATAATTGAATGATTTAACAGTTGATGTAAATCTGTACAATAGGTAGAGCAGTGCCTCATGCATGGGACCATTTTGCCTGACTAACATCAGCGTGGCTTTAATCCCAAATGGCGCCACATACATGTTGGCTGTGAATCTGCTCGTGTTTTAATGCATCCTCTCAAATGTGATTTGTTTAGTTTGTGAGAATGCATCGCTGTTTTGAAGGTCTAGGGGAGAGATCTTGAGAGAGAGAGAGTGTATATGTGTGATGTAACTTACCGCAGGTGATGGAGATGAGCACCATGTGCTGGCTGAGGTAGTGCTTTGTGCTGTTGGTCGGGTCGCTCCTCTGCCCGCTGATGGAGATGACGGCGCAAAACACTGCCTTGCTAGAGCTGGTGATGAGCCCTCTACAATCTACACGACCTCCTCGATCTTAAAACCAAATATGTCCTTTATCTTATTTTAATTTAATTTTATTTATTTTTTATAAATAAAATGAATGTGACCCTACATGATGTGTGTCCAGTGTCTTCTGTATTCTGTACAAGGTTCTGAGAGCATTCCATCTATTCACTTATTTATTAATATTTAAGATTTTAACTTACATGTGGATGCATCTTTGGACTGCCTGATCTTAACCAGGAATAATTCCCAGTATTTATTTTTTTTTCTTTTTACACAGTGAGCATGCAAGCTGGATTGTATGTGGTGGGAAAAGGGGGGATAAAATGACCTCAAATTATGTAAATACACTTTATGAAGTAGTAAAGCATTTAGTCATGAGGAAAGGTTACATGTTTAGTTGCTCAAAACCACAAGTAGAAACTCAATCCCAAGTCACTGAAGGATATTTCCCTCTCAGGGTTTGTTTAACCAGTTGTACTGACTAGCTAACCTTTTAACATTTACCAGAAATTTGTCAATAGTTAAGTTATTAAACATCTTAACTTAGATTTTTTATTTTTTTTTAAAGCTAAATAAACTTTTTAACATGGGTATATCATAAGACTGAATAACCAACTCAAAAAACTTGGAAAAACTAGACAATCAGTCACCAGGCAGTGACAGAAATCTGCATGAAGATTAATGAAGGACCATGAGTGGAGATATGAGAGAAATATTATCCCATGGGTTACACTGATTGTAAGATTATAAATTATTAATGTCTACAAGCAGCAATGTGTTGAAAGGATGTTCAGTATGAGCATTTTGTGAAGAGAGCACAAGGCAGTCTTTATAATTATAAATAAATCTACAACATCTAGCTGATTCTACATGCTCATTTGTTCATTAAAGAAAGGGTGAGCCTTGAGGATAAAATCTATGTGGACCATCCACAAAGCAGAAAGCTTTGAGCAGAGCATAAGGATGAATCGGGCAGATCTACTGCAGTAGTAATGTCTCACCACTTGAGTTTGGATTGTGAAGTTTTTGTTTCTTTGTGGAAAAATAAGATTTACCTTCTGCAGAAACACCAACATGATCCTATGCTGTATTCCAATAGTGTATGTTATGTTGTTAGTGTTGGGGATGCTGGTCATGAAGAACCATGACTGGTATCTCAAAATGTAATAAAACATATGTTAGTTAAAAGATACATGAGCAAATGTAGCTTATAACTTGATTTGTCCTGTTACAATGAGTGGCGTCTGATGTTCCTGGTTAGGCTGATTTAATCTGTGGTGCATCCAATGCATTGAAGGAATGATTCTTCAACAACAAAATAAGGTTGGCTTTGAATAATCAGCATTTTAAGAAAACTGTAGCCAACATGTTTCAGAATTAACGTTTATCAGTGGCAGCAGGAGTGAAGCTGGCAAGTGTCAAAAGCATTCCCGTGACAGCAAAGCTGATGAGACGAGAGCTTTAAAAATATCCAGACAGTGATGGTACAATGTCCTAGAACCTGCTCTGCATGGCAAAATTGAAGAGACTTACTAAGAATGGCATTAGGGAGGATAAGGAGATTAGACCAGAGTTTAAGGCAATGGTGATGAAGTAAATAGTATATGTGCTGAGCAGATGGCTCACTGATCTCTGAATTCTGCGCCTCCGCAGCAACCCTCGGAAATCTCCCACCTCTCTGACGGCAGGCAGTGAATTTTCCACTAGCACACTCAAACTGTTCCCTCCACGGGCAGTGGGCAAGGTGTCAAAGAATCAACAGCACAGAATGTGACGACGTAGGGAAGACTATGAAAAACATAAAGCACCACACATTATTTCTTGTGTTGTGATATTAATCTGCAGTTCAGAATGAGTACCTTCAGTGCAACCGTCAGAAACAGCCTGCAGGTTAATTCTTTTGCAAAACAGTACAAAAGCCCAGGTAAAGATAAAGGTGGTTATAGAGTTACAAAATCTAAAAAGCAGTAGTTCAATGTAAATAGTGAAGCCATGTCTTCGTAATCATTACATTATTATTTTTATTTCTTTTTTAAATGAAACAAACATGAAGGTGAAAACATTTACTTCACATAAAATACATATTAACATTAAAAATATCTTTTACACCTTATGAACATTACAAAATGCACATTTCACATTCACATGGGAGAATCAAGTGCAACAATTACCAAAGATCACGCTCATTATATCTATACTGATCTGATACAGTACATAGAAATAAATACCCACCCCACATAGTCTACAAAACTGTATTTTATAGCTTAAAGGTTAAAGAAAAAAAAAATGTGATAATTCAGGAAGCAAGAAGTCTGGAAGAGGCGAATACACACGGACAGACCTCACTTGAGAATCTTTTCCAATTAAAAAAAAAAAAAAGTTACTTCATACATAACGGGCTCTTAAACTCACTTATAAACTTAAACTGTTATGGTTCAATTTGGCACATCACTCAAACCAATTCTTTGGAACATTTTGTGTCGCATAAATACCCACATTTCAATTGCATACACATTGTATCGGAGACATCTGCCTTTTCTGGAAATTTTTCTTGGAAAAAGATTGTGCTGTAGACAAGGAACCACTTACACAGGGTAGAACATTTTAATGCTTCTAATTTAAAAGCAGCATTAACTAAGTGTTTTTGCATTCATACGTTCCATACCATTAACCCCATTAAACCCCTGAGTTTTCTTCTATTTGCAGGGTTGGCATGGTGTGGCATAGTTTTCTAAATGATTAACATCCTTCGATTTTTATTCATACATGCAAGTTAATTCAGCCCATGGTGAGCAAATGTAACACTCATAGCACTTTACATGAAATAGCAATTTTTTAAATATGTTTTTTTTTTTTTAGTAAATTAAAATTGCAACTGAAACAGTAGTGACACATATATTAAAGCATATTCTTCATGTAAAACTATTTACAATACTGCAAAATAAATTCCCATGCAAGGGCCTTATTGAAAGTGGAATGTATTACGGGCACAGGTTAAGGTTTAAGTCCCCTCACAAACACACAAATATTAGTTGATTTAGCTAAACTAGCTCCTCTCATAAAGCTAGTTAGCATTCACTTTAAATTTTATCTCTAATGTAATTGGCTAGAAATATGTAGCAAATGCTCTTCTTTTTTTTTCTTTTTTTAAACACGAGTAATACATTTTAAAATTAGTAGTAGAGTAGAGTAGTAGTTTATCAAGACATATTGTATAGCTACACTTACTGGCTATATTATTAAGTGTATTTATTATACAGTTGATTTTGTGAGTGTCATGTTGCAGTGTTCCTCTGGTGGTCCCTTTGCACTAATGGGTGGAGTAAACAGGACCTGGCAAACTGGCCACAGCAACAGATGGACTATAGTCAGTAACGATACACCTACACTTACTCATGGGAGATTGACCTGATGAAATGGCCACCATGTGGACATGCACATCATATCTTTGAAAAGTGGCAAGTTAGTGTACTTTACAAATTGTTGCCTATGATTGTACAATGACTCATATTGTAGTAACTAAAAGTGTGTCTTGAAAGCTACAATACGCACAAAAAGCATTGTTCGTGGATGGTATTGAATACACCTAGACAATATATGTACAAGAGTGTATGCACCAATGTCATCCTGAGATATAATGCATTTTGGTCGTGTGAATGGTCAAGTGAATGATGAAGACAAACGGACCTTCCTCATGATTTAATGGTCCAGACATGATGCAAAATAAACTCAAAGAAGATCATAAAATAAGTGCATGTGCATAAGAAGGACGGCTCTGACGCTGAAGATGAACATAGTCTTCAAGGTTTCGACCTGCTCCGATTATCTCGTTCAACAAAAAATTTGTTAAAATATACCTAGCATATTGCTTAATTCGTAAATTCACCAAATGTAGTCAGCACTCTGGAATGTTAATGAAATAACAAACATTAATGAATGACTAATTTGGAAATCTTTGCACTTTGTCACACATTTCCAACAGAATAACAAGACCTAAATTAATAAAAAAAACAGCCTTCAGTCATAGCTTTAACAGACAACTCATTACCATGCTGTAACTGTGGATTAGTCGGGAAGCCACATAACCAGGAGTTGTGCTAAGTGATGGGTCATGAGAAACGTATAAATGGTTTTTTTTCCCCCAGTCTAAAGGGGAGCACTGTATACTAAATATCACAGGGTGTGAAATGCTGTTTAGTTGTGTATGTGTTCATGAGAGAAGTGTTCAGTAGGGAAGCCATTGCTCTATGGCTGTCGGTTACCATACATAAGTGGGATGATGTAAACGGAAATGTCATCTCCGGAGCCGAGGCGGTCATCTGTTATGCGCCATCCACGGTCCTTGAGCACGCCCCGAGCACGCATCACCACATCTTGTGCTGCCATAGTGTACCTGCAGACACAATACAACTACTACTGTACATCTGACAAGTTTCAGAATTCCTTCAGTACCTAAAGAAACTATTTGGCCAAAAATATCATTTGAACCATTTTCCTTTACCTTCAATACAGCATAGAAACCAAAACATATCTGCCTTGTTAAGTTTGACTCAGATCCAAATGGCGCTCTATATTTGGTTGGTTTGATACCCAAACCATATGGGGTTCCTATAAGTTATCCACAAAAAAAAAAGTAAGTGGATTGGCTATACTAACCTGCTGCGAGGTATAAATCTATGTGCACGCTGCCCTGCATTTACATTTATGTCATTAGGCAGATGTCCTTATTCAGAGCGACTCACAGGAGTACTTTGAAGTCTCTATGAATAAATATATTATGACACTGGTTTACTGGGTCACGGACAAAGAATACCCTCGCTATATAACTTTTCTAGGTAATATATCAAGGAAAGTTCACAGAAAACACATTTTTTTGTTTTTAATAACTAGTGGACTAGTGTCGTCTAATGGACTAGTGACAAATCTCCTGATTCTTCTTAGCCAGATTGGTCTAAAAAAAATAAGTATATTATATATAGACACACACTGTATATATAAAATGCAAATCTAAAAGATACACATCCTTGACAGATCCTAAAGATTTAACATAACTATGGATATTCTGATGGGGCACTGGTTCAGGTGTTTGAGACTCTGGGTTGCTGATGGGAGGGTCCAGGGTTCACAACACATTAATATGAACTTTGCAACAAAATGAACCATCAAAACAGACTTGATGAATGAGTAATGATTATATTAGTCCGTTCTCTCAAATCTTGTGTACCTGTGCAGGTCGTCTGGGTCACAGTTGGCGAGGAAAGAAGTGACGTACTCGGCCACTTCCTCGTTAGAGAGAACGTCCCAGAGGCCATCAGTGGCCAGGACCAGCACATCATCAGCGTCGTGCTCGTACTGCAGCAGATTATATACTCTCACCTGTACAAACAAGCAGAGTGCTTATTCTACATTACTGCAGTGGCTTATATAACTTATCTTCTACCGTATAGAAAAGGCTGAACGGCGAAAGCCAATGTAAGCATGTGCAGTATGTACTAGCAGCTCCCTATGTTGCATTTGCAACAGAAGTACGGTTACGGATTGTAAAGGCACAAGTCTGGAGCTTAAAGCACCTCATTAACAGACAGGAGTCAAGAACCATAGGCTGTTTTGATAAAAAAAAAAAGGCTGGC
>JAOVVB010000015.1:6638470-6657378 GCA_028570985.1 Heterobranchus longifilis | reverse complement strand
ATTAGTAGACAGGAGTCAAGAACCGAAGGCTGTTTCAGAAAAAAGGCTGGCGGAAAAAAAAAAAAAAAAAAACATGACGAAATGACAAAATCAGGGCAAGGATTGCTAAGGCACAGATAGCAGCTTGCGAACTGAACTCTAACTGAACTCCAAGTGTGATGAATTAAAAATCAAAGGAGTTTGCCTGGAAGAAGCAGAAAGAAAGATCAGAGAGTCTGCGGTGAACGAGAGAAAGGGAGGCTTTGAAAGCACTGCAGAAGATCCGAACAGGCAGGGAAAGACACAAAACAGTGCTTTTAATTTTGGATGAGAGGAAATGAGACAGACATCCAAAGCAGTTTTAGGGCACATTACAATATGATCAAGATTAGCACGAGATGGGATCTGATGAAAAAAAAAAATAATAAAAAATAGTAAACCTGCACTTTCTCAAAGGCAACTATAACACCAAGCCTGACACTGCAGGAACAGCTGGGGTAAAAATGATAAAATTGTCTGTAATACTATACAATACACAACAAAGGTAGCTTTATTACAGTGGGGCTACTTGTATGAACAATAAATGTGAACAGCTGTCCTTAAGGACTGACTCACTTCAATGAAAAAAAAAAAAAAAAAAAGCTCAACTAGAGGTAGAAGAGCTTGATACTAGCCTTTGTCTGTTGACTTCTCAACTTTACCAACATTCACGGAATACTGCCTTCTTTAAAATGATGTCAGATGCATGATAGCATGATAACTGAGTATTCACTACCATCAAATGTTTATTTTTTTGGCATTAACAAGCGTTCATAATAAAATAAAAAAAGCAAGAAATTGTTTGGTACTGTTACATCTTAGATATGTCGATTTTGCACATCTGGATCATGATCTTTTTGCCTACTCTTCCTGAAAAAGAATTGCCCATTTTTGTGTGACACATAATCCATAATACTTTTCAGTTCCAGGTGATGCTACAAAATAAGAAAAAGGTTCAGGTTCTAAGAAACGTTTCTGATGATTCTTGCTGGACAAAGTGAGATGTAGTGAAAATCCCAATGTGTCAAGCAGTTTACCTCAGGACAGCAGGATAGGAATGGTTTAATGTAGATATTGGAGTCATGCACTTTGAGGTCATGATCACCGAGCCCTCGAGTCACACCGATTGTTGCCATCACTCGAGCCTGAAGAAAAAAAATAAAAATACAAAGTACGTTATATAAAACACCACATAGAGTTCAAAAATACACTTCTATATACACAGCGACAAAAAAGTCTAGATCCATGGACATGTAATGTACTTACTAAACTAATAATAATAATAATAATAATAATACTGATGCCAAAACTGATAAGGTGGTGTCTTATGTCTGACCAAATTTATTAAAGTGCCCTTAGGTCAGGGTATTTTAATTACATATCCCGTTCATCAGTGCTAAGGATTCCAAGTAATTCATTATTTTTTTTAAATTCATTTGTATCATTTTCTAAAGCCATTGTCGCCAGAATGCCAAAGATTCAGTTACTATCTATTCAAAGTGCAACCCTCCAGAAAAGAAGCCTGAAAAACAAGCTCTGTGTGTGTGTGTGTGTGTGTGTGTGTGTGTGTGTGTGTGTGTGTGCACATGCAGTCAGACAGCTCCTCTGGGTTTTGGAGCAGCAGCCTGGTGATTTGAGCGACAGTGGTGTCTAATGTCAGTCTGCAGAAGAGAGTAGCTTTCCAGTGACACTGGAGCAGAGCGCCAACAGCCTCAGGGAGACACAGAAAAGCGCTCTGTTCATCGCTTTCAATAGCACACTTAAGCTCTCTTTTTCTCACACTCTTACCTTTGCCCTCTTTCTCTCTTTCTCCCACTCATCAGCTCCCACTGTTCATCTTCATGGCTCTCTCTTTATCTGTCTTTTCCTCACACATTCCTGTTATGGATTATATTCTAAAGAACGCTGCTGAACCAGATGCACCCTCTCATTTTCCACCCCTTTTTTTCTCTCTCCATGGACCCGTCCATTAACTGCTCTTCTTACCTTCTTTCCTTCTCCGTATATTAAAGGAAATCTCAGGTCCTCGTCCTCGATGGTTTTGTATGCCCTGAAAATGAAAAAAGATGGAGGGTGTGTTATACTGTAGGTTTGCTCTTTTACACTAGATTGACTGAACACTGTAGTTTTGTGTCTCTGTCTAAGGTGTGCACACACTAGGGCTGCAACTAACAACTTATTTAGCCAGTTGCCCATTCCTGAAATGAATAATCCTTTACTTGGATTATGAATCACTGGATTTCTCAGTGGCAGTTTTTTTATCTCTCAGTAGATACATTAAGCTTGATACTAATAGATAAATATTTTTCTTTGTTGAAATATTAATATAGAAAACTAAGAGCACAATCCGCCCCCCCCCCCCCCCCCCCCAAATATCTGCTCGTTAATTTAAAAGGTGCTAATAATTAGAGGTAACTCTAAAAGTCTTATGTTTTAATTAATTAGTACTGGTCTTTTTTTTTTTTGCAGTGCGATAAATGCATTCCATGGTCTTGTGTAACAAAGAATCAACATATTTCTTTAATAACTAATGCAATTAACGAGAATATGATAAACGTAAAGAACAGATGGAGCTCAAATGGTTTCAGCTCTTAAATTACTGGGTTTTAAAACCATGCTCTCGAAACAATCAACATTTGTTTTTCTCACAACTACTAAGGCTGTTCTAATTACAGACAAACACAAGAGAGTTGGAAATGAAGGTCATCCTGCAGGGGCAAAGCAGACGAGTACAGAAATGGTCTAAAGCTCCATGATTAAGTGTGAGTAGAGAGAATTATCTGTCTGAGGAAAAGATTTTCACATCCCACAAAAAACCCACAACAAGTGCGAGTATGATGAAACGGGAATTTTTTTTTTTTTTTAAAGCAGCACACAGCGTATGAGACAGTCGACCGTAAACTGGAAGCTGATGTTGTTGACGACTTGTACAGTATGAACGTGAACAGGGCATTATAGCTCAAATGTTCATTTTATTTAAAGAATTTTATTTTAGAAAGTTAGTCAATTCTTAATTGGAATTCATGATTAGTTCAGACTAAAGCATTCTTTTAAATAACAGAGACAGCTGAGTTTGGGCGTTGAGACAAGTATGTGTTATCAAATGTGCAAATGAAGATCATGGGAGTGGGTGTGTGTAGCGTTGGGGACATTTCCAATTCACATATTTACAGATTCTAAATTTCTTAACGTGCATGTATGCGTAGACGCTCGTGTGCCTTTTCTGTCATCTAATGGCCTTTTTCGTATCACCACCACACCAAGGAGCGTATTATTTTCAGTCACTTAAAGATCTGGCATATTAACACATCATACCACAATTACATGGACAGACACAAAAATATCCAAGAGGTTCAGTATCCTCACCAGCCAGTCATGGTGAAGTCACGGTACAGCACCTTTTTGCCCACTTCCTTCCTCTGGACCCGTCTAGGGAACTCCAGGTGTGTGAACTCTCCCCCCAACAGCTGAGGATGCATGTAACCCTGCGCACAAAAGAAAACATAACTATAATAATGTTTTTTTATGATATAATAAGTGATAATGATATCAATGATATTTTACTAAATATAATAACCTCTACATCAAGTATTAATTATGATTATACCACAGCATGGTTACTTTTATTCATATTGATAGAATGTCATTTTCCAATTTTATTTGGTCTCTCATAGTTGAGGTATACCTATGATGAAAATTACAGGCCGTGTCTCATCTTTTTAAGTGGGAGAACTTGTACAATTGATGGTTGACTAAATACTTTTTTTGCCCCACTGTATCTATATAATATGTCTATATAATCATTTATGTCGTATCTTACAGAGATGTTTAAAAGAAATCTGGACTGTCAGTGCTTTGTAACAGTAAGCATTCTGGCATGAAAAAATCTTTAACACGGCACGATCCTTCTTTCTCATTAAAAAGACAGCTTGCATTTTGTTTTTTTAAAGGAATATTTCGGGTGTTGTCATTTCTGTGTTAAATCAAAATCAAAATCAAGGTGTAAATTATATAATTTAACGTAATTATATTACAATTGGTCTTCACACCAACCGTGAAATTTGTCACCCGGACCTCCAGTACAATGTAAGTAATCGGGGCCAAATTCTACATCCCTCGTTCTGTGCACGAATACTTTCCAAAATCGAGCTGAGACTCACAAATCTTCTGTAATCCAACTGAGGCTAAATCGAGTTGGTATCTTTCAACGTTATGGTGTATTTAGAACAAATATATAAAGAAAATAGTTAAATTTGTACTAAATAAACCGTAACTTTAAATCTCTTTTAATCTATTTAAAGTTGGTTAAAATAAGTTTTTTTATAGGAACTAGGTTAATTAAGTTATAAATGAGTCTAAGTGGTTTAAAATTATTGTTTTCCATTAAACCTTACAACCCAGGACATTTTTAGCCTTTTTTTGCATTACTGTTTTAATAAATATGTAGGGGTCAAGATTGTGCCAAGATGGAGTGACACATCCTTTTATCAGTACTGTCTAGGCAATTTGATGATTCAACCAACTATGTACTGTAAACACGACAGAGAAAAATGAAATAGGAAAAAATTTTGCAGATACACATATGGTCACCTGTTTGTTTTTCTGGTTATTTCTAGTCGTTCCAAAAATAATAATAATATGAGCATTTTGTGAGTTTGACATTTTTGCGATGTCATTTCCATATTTTGTTAGCGGGGGAAAATTATGCGTTTTTAAAGTAATGATAACTTTGGTTCTACCGGACATATCCTAAAACCCAGGATATTTTTAGGTTGGATGTCTGATGACTTCCATATAAGTAGTTAAATAAATAAAACGCTTTAGGAAACACTGTTATAGGAAAATAATCAAGTTTTGTCATTAAAACACTTTGTCAGCAGATAATTGCATCGATAAAATGTGTGCATTCCTTTTAATTGATTATTTATTGTTTGTTACCAGACGTCTGTCGATCCTATACTAACCAGGAACTGCAGTCTCTGCCTCTCGGATTCAGGAGTGAACTCTGCAGACATGGGGATGATCTCACCATTCCTGATTATGATGGCTCTGAAAATACACATACAGATGAAGACCAACCCGAGTTCTTCCTAAACTGATCGACAGTGAAAAGTAGGTTAATTAAGCCCTTAGATTCTAACAGCAGTCCGGGTAGAACCGCTAAATACAGCCTACTGCTTGCACAAAAAAAGGAAACAGCTACACCAAACCAAGTTTCTCGGAGCATAAACTAAAGACGCCGGGAAAACAGCTTGTTTAGAATGTGTATTAATAGGCAGACACGTATTCTTTGTCTATGCCAACATAGTGACTGTTTGGTGGAGCTCTCCCTCTCTCCAGGGGGCTTCCAAAAAAAAGTCAGTAAGACTGAATTATTTTTACAACACTAACAACCTGCTCCAAATAACTACTCCTTAATACCACGCAATGTAACAAAACCGGCAGGCGAACTGCACGGGCCGCGTATACCGTGACTACTAAATAATAGATCAGGTGCATTGTTATCAAATCATCTAACCTACCATTGATGTTAAAACTTGCCAAATATTACATTATTTGTGTGTACTGCATGTTTAATGTCAATTTATTAAACACTGTTGTTCCGATATGCCACAATGTGAGTCAATGTTATGTTGAAAAATTTCATTAAAAATAAAAATACCAAACACTCCAGGCCCCGGTTTGTTATTGTGAGTGACAGAAATAAAAGTCAGAGGCCCCCATTTCCATTTCCATGTCATAAATAACATGTTCTACATTGCAGATAACAGCCAGTGCCCTTGTTATCCTTTTTCCAGGTTGGAGCAACAGACCATCAAAATGTTGGTGCACATCCCTGTTCTTTACTGTGACTGAGACACTCACACTCCACACCTCCCTTAATGGGAATTGCAAGGACAATAGGACACACGAGGATTTTTGATTCTATGGGAACACACACCTTTGCTGCTACTGACACACCCAGACGTGCTTCATACAGTATATTGGGGCTGACAGACTCAGAGGACATGGCCCCTTTATTGGAACTGATAGCCACTGAGGCCACACCTTCCTTAATAGGATTGACAGCTACAAAGTCCATGCCTTCATTATTAGTACTCAAATGCTCAAAAGCCACACCCACATCTGCACTATGACATTAATAAAAATTTTTTTTTAAAGTTCCCCGTATTAATTAAAACATGATTCTCTGCCAATTTTCTCCCTTATTACTCGTATTTAAATGTAAACGTATATGTAAATGTATAGCGGCATCATGCATATTAGGAGCAGTGCTCCAGTGTGACTCTACAGCTCTAATTATTAGATAACTACACATGCTGTTAGAACAGAACAGAGAGTGGATCACTAGAGGCACCAGCACTACAAGCCTTACTGAGCACTAATGAGAAGAGAGCTGGATGTACTGTGTGTGGGATAATGAGCTGCAGTCAGTGTGACTCACCTGCTGTCCCCTGCATTGGCCACAAACAGCCTGCCCAGAATGAACACCACCACGAGTGCAGTGCATCCACCCGTGATATTATACACAGCTTTTTCCCTCTCGATCTGAGCATCCTGATGCACACACAGACACACACATATCGGATTACAAATGCACTATATTGCTAGTACACACATTAATTATTGATTATTGTATGTGTATCCAAATTCCAAATAAAAATATTGTTTTTATACATACTATTTAAAGAAACAACAAAGATGCGAAGATGCACTGTTTGCAGGCCTTGAATGATGCAAAGTTTATTAATTTTTAAACAATATGTTCGAAGAAACGCTCAGAAATCAATATTTGGTGGAAGAACCCAGACTTGAAACATCTGGACATGCTCTCCATGGTCTTTCACATTGCTGTTGGTAACTTTCTGCCACCCTTTGGACTCATCAGAGAAAATGATCGTACCCCAGTTCTCTACGGTCCAATTCACATGGTCTTTTGAAAACCTCACACTGGCTATTCTTTCTCATTGATGAAGGCCTTTTTTCTGGCTTTGCATGACTTCAGCTCCGCCTCTAGGAGCCTGTTGCAAACTGTCCTCACCATGCATGTCTTCCCTGCTTCACTTTTCCACTGTATGTCAAGGTCACTTGATACCATCCTATGGTTGTTGAGTGACATTTGAATGAGTTTATGGTTATCTCTGTCAGTAGAGGTTGGTTTTCCTCTTCTGCCAGTCTGGAGCTTTGTTGTTCCCAGTGGCTGCTGCTTGACCTGGTTTTTGTGTACTGCCTTCTTGGGAATTTTAAGGATGGAAGCTACCTGACACTTACTGTATCCCTGTACCAGAAAAGACAGAATTGAATATTTCGTTTCTCACTTAAAACTCTTCTTTTTAACTCTTTTGGCATGGTCAGTGGTTATTTTTTTAAATTCCAGTTCGCTTTCAGGCACTACTAGCACTGTTTTTACCATCAAAATCTTTGTCAAAAGAAAAATGACAAACACCCAACCCAACAAGACAGATGAGGTAAGGACTGCTATCAAAGCAACTCAGTCTTTAATAAATGTCTCAGCAGTACAACAGGCCTGACTATCTCCATGCTCTGAAAAAAACTTTAACTTGTATTTGAATGCTCAACATACACACTATTGTTCTTTACATTTTTTTTTTTCTAATTCCTCCTGCAAGCTACTGAGAATAGAGAGCACTATGATCCACTATGCACTTTATTATTTACTGTTACTTTTTCCAATATTTTCTGTTATGGTATTGACATTACAGATCATGGAATACCAAGTGGCTTTTATACAAGCCTCCATGGTAGTTCATATCATTTCAGACAAAAAAGGTGCATATTTCCTGCATGTAAAAAAATAAATTAAATAAAATAATAAAATAATGCAAGACCAGTAGGTTTGTGCAAGATCACCTTTTCATGCCAATGTAAATAGATGCAGTGTTAATGACTGGATCATGAATTAACCTATAGATAAATACAAACATGACATTATGGGATATATACAGTATCTAGACATGGGCGGCATAGTGGGTTTATGGTTAGCACTGTCGCCTTGCACCTCCAGGCTCCGGGTTCATTTCCCACCTTGGGGTCAGTGTGAATGGAGTGTTTATGTTCTCCCCATGCTTGGTGGGTTTTCTCCGAGTACCCGGTTTTTCTCCAACAGTCCAAAGGTAACTGGCGTTCCCAAATTGCCTGTAGTGTGTGAATGCATATGTGAATGTTGACCGGAGGTCCTAGAATTTTACGGTCGTAAAATGGAAATAAATACAATCGCACCTGCCAATGGCCTTCACAGTCTCTGGTTGGACTACTAAGGTTCCTAGATGGAGGGATGGATGGATAGATATAGACATGACAGCTCTATAGCTGTTGTACAGTAGCTGTAACATATAATCGTCAGCTTGCAGGATTGTGCTTATTTGTCATCAGATTTACTTTCTTCCTTCTAATAAGATCCCACTGTGATGATGAGAGTAAATTTACATCTATAGCAATTTTCAGACATTCTTATCCAAAGCATCCTGCGGAAGTGCTTTGAAGCATCAATAAATACATCCTGATACAGGTTAATACAGATACACAAACACTCATACTGGTGGCATACTTAACTGGAATTATTACCCATTCCTAGCAAGACACCACACTTAATTTTCCTCAAGAGAGAGAGTAAGTGGGGCAGACTGGGCCAACACAGGGGTGGATCAGAGAGCTGAGTCAGAGTATATAGTGATGTGTAGGAGGCAGATCGAAGAGAGAGCGGCACGAGGAGGAGGAGGTGGACTGAGCAGAAGGTCTCGGGGCGGGGGGAGGAAGTGCAGTGCAGCTCTGTCCAGCTCCCCCTTGAGCTTTCAAATGAACCATCTGATTAGTGTATTAATACTGTGTGTCTGCGCGCGCGCGTGTGTGTGTGTGTGTGTGTGTGTCATGGTAGCCTGTTATTAAAACAAAAGCTACTTTATCTTAAAGTGTCTAATTCAGACCATAATGATCACTCTCTCTCTCAAACACAGAGCTGTGCTAAACATCCATGATGTGTGGAGCCCTTTCTGATTGCCACTTGTATCCCACTAATATTACATTTACAAAAAAATGTACTGTATGTACAGACATTAAAACCGTTGCAGCTTATAACCAGGCCCAGCACACTACAAATATATTTTAACTTATTATCTTATTATTAAATACTATCATTACCTCAAAAATATTTTTTTTGCCTTACTGCGTCACTGATAATAAAATGTCACTGATTATACTGTGTCACTGATTATAAAGGTTTAATATCAATGATCATTGTATATTGGCTTATGTGGTCACTCTGAACATAACTGTTAAGCAAAATAAAGCACATTAAAATTATTATAAAAAAAGAATCCTCAATGCTCAGATTGAATCAGAATGAGCTGCATTTTCAACATATTTCTATATTTCCATATTTCTATATTTCAATATTTGTTAATTCTATGTTGAAAATCGTAACCCTGTTACTCATTACTTAGAAACCTTGTAAAAAAAATAAGATTGTTGCCTACGACTGGTTAAACTTTATTTTTATTATTATTTCTTTTATGTAAACTAAATTTTTGGATTCAATGTCAAGAAATCTTTACAATAATACATAGATTTTTTAATAATAACTGGCACTATAGTCATGGAATCATATGGCAAATTGTATGTCAGATAATTAACACGTGCTACCATCTAGTGGTGAAACACCAGATTTCAGTATTGCATGAACTCTAGTTCACATGCACTAGTGTTACTTTTACTACAAAAATGTAACACAATGTCTCAAATTGATTAAGGGCAGTACCACTGTTCTATAAATTCATCCTACTCATTAGTCGCTCCTACACATGCGTAACATGCTTGCACATACCAAAAAATACATCATGTTTCACTGCTTTAGCGGCCCATGCTACTACTCCCAGCAGCTTGTGTTCATGTTTAGTGTTGAGAGTTTGTTTTATTGTTTTGTGTTTTATTGTACATTTTATTTGCATGGTTAATTTAAAAGTTGACTAGAAGTTTGATGAACAATGGTAAATCCGCTTGTCAGAAAGTGCTACCAGTGATAAAGCAATAGTGACTATATTCTGATAATGTTAAAAACATGTCTACCAGTTTGTCAGGTAAAGTTACAGTGGAACCTCGGATTCCAAGTGTTGCGAGCGTTTTTGCAAGACGAGCAAAATTTTAAAATACATTTTAACTTAATAAACAAGCGAGGTCTTAATATATACAGTACGAGTAGTATGCATGCGCTTTGTTTGCCGATCACCCACGCGCGCTATGGGATTCTGGGTAAATGTCTCCAATGTTCAGTCTCAGTACGCGTGCGTCACTCGTATAGTCAACATCCAAGCGTGCGTGTACTGTTTACTATAACATTGTGACCACATGTGTGCGTGAGTGTGTATTTGTGCAAGTGTCATTAGAGTGGTTCCTTTTTAAAGAAGTTACACACCCTGATACACACACACACACACACACACACACACACACACACACACACACGTGTGCACGTACAAACACACACAACCACACTAACAGAAACACTGCTCTGTCGGGATTCTTTTCAAAGGTAAAGTGCAGGTTACTTTGTTTTATTTTCACTTTATATTTAGTATTAATTCTTTTTATATGAATATTTTTGGGTTGTGGAACGAGTCATCCATTATTTCTTATAGGGGAAATTTGCTTTGATATACAAGTGTTTTGATATACAAGCACACTTCCGGAAAGAACAATGCTCACAATCCAAGGTTTGACTGTACCTCCAATAAAACTGTACTATATTATTTGCATTAATGCCACCATTCAAAACTATAGGTTGGATATATTGAGAATCTATCACAGACTTACATATTGTACCTATAAAATTTTGCTAATGGGAGGAAATTCTGGCAAGGTAAAAAAATGATGCCTTTCAGATTCCTTCAATGAGTTTACAACCAGTGAATTAATCAATAGGTGCTATGAATCCTGAAGTAAATGTGCACATGCACACATGCATGTATCATATGTTGCTCCAGGACGTAAGTAAATAGTTCTACAGCTCTGATTAAATTCTAAAAAATTAACTACTAAAAAAGAAGAAAAAATAAATAAAATCACACATTCGGAAGACACCCCAAACTGACCAACTAAACTAACTAAGAATTCAAAATGCACCTCACTCAACCCAAGGGCAGAACAGATACTCACTAATTTTATTAAACAACCATCAACAATAAAAAGGGAATACAACAGTGATGTTTACTTGAAAACAAAATCAATCTTTCTTTTCATTTGAATGAAGAGCACAATAACAACCATGCAGGTGTTTTTAAAGTTGATTAAATAAACCCCCCCCCCCCACACACAAATTTCTCACCTTCAGGTGTCCACTTTTAGTAAACAGCTTACTAAACTACACAAACTGCCATTCTGCAATTGTAATAGCATCCTACTGTAACTCCACAGTGACACTAAATAACCAGTTTTTGACGTTAAATAAACTGTATGACACGACAAGCTCGTAAAAGAATACTCCCACCAATGACGCACCAAAATGCAATTCGCTATTTAATCAGTTTTTAGTTCCTCATCGTTCAATGACAAGGCAGGAACCTGCATGCCAAGTTCAGAGCATTTCAGAGAAGAGCTCTCTGGGCAGCGGAATGCTTTTATCACAGTTTATAAGTAACACAATAATAAAAGTGTATATAAGTATAAATAAAAGTGTGTGTGTGTGTACAAAATGTACACACACACACACACACACACACGCGCATTTATTTATACTTTAAGACTTTTGTACTACAAAAGTCTTAAACATCCTTTGTTTTTAGCTCAAACTAAATTAGATCTTTAAATAAAATTTAATGTTACAGAAAAATATTTATAAAGAAAGCAGCACATTATATAAGCGACCACTTTTCAGACAAAAAATAAATAGAAGCTGCTGGGTTTTGCATGCAAAGAAGAAGCAGGTGCAGCAGTTACGTACCTCAAAAAAACAAAAACTGTGGGATATTCTGTAGGACGATCAGCAGAACTTTGTAGCTAATTTCCTTATAAAACTGCACAAATTGTATCTGAAACTGAAGGGTACTTAAAGCGTTCTCACGCCAAATACTGACTTTGTTTCATTAATTACTGTTTTTATCTTTATTTACATTGCCTAAGACCTTTGCACAGTGCTGTATAATTGTTTAATTAATATGTAAAATATATATTTAAAAAAAAAAATTTAAATAAAAAAAGAAAAACTGTGTTTTATAACATAAATGTGTTATGTGGTGCGGTATGGAGAGCACCCCATACCGTGCTGTTTGAATGTTTGAAGAGCCCTGACGCAAGGTTGTAGAGGGGGTGAATGAAACAGGAGTTTGTGAGAGGGCTTATGACGTGCAGGGGAAGAGACCCACCCGTTTGGAGATGGAGTGAGATTATTAATTGAGGAACTTTAAAAGGAAACAAAAGAAAACAGAAAACACAAAATAAACAGAGTTTCGCAGTCTACGCGAGAACGGACGGGGCTCTGGAAACTAAAAATAAAAAACTATATCCTCTCGGGGCTTACGCCCTTACCGAGGATTTATTGAAGAGAGAGAGAGAGTGTGTGGGGTTGTATGTTTTTTGTGTACACATTATACTTAACCCGAGAGCGCGCGCTTAAAGGACTATCTCTCTCTCTCTCTCTCTCTCTCTTTCTTTCTTTCTTTCTCATTAGCCCTGATACCTTACCGGTGCTACCTAAATGATCGCACGAAGTGCCGAGGTATCAGGACCCTTATATATAGACACGCCGCCAGGTGCGGCTCGTTCAGGCTGATTGATTGACGGCGGCGTTGCCGGGCAACCGCGTGTATAAATGGCCGCGCCTTTGCCTGTTTAGAACTCCGCGTGGTAGCAGCAGCCTGCGGATCCGCCCGTTCTGAACAGTTTATGCGCGGTTCTACTCCTCGCGCGACCCGCGTCGTTACAAAATGAACTGAAATTTTCAAAAAGAGCTAGTCGGTTATTCCAATAGCAGGCAATGAACAGAAACTTGTCAAAATGAGCTAATGGTATGAAATTCTGTGTTAGCAAATGAAGGATAAAGATCCTTTTTTTTTTTTTTTTTTTTAGATATAAGAGCTACTGTATACTGGACATGCTGTAGTGGGTTTGATTTGAATAACTGCAAAATTCTTTAAATGCTATAACTGTACCTTTCACCTAAAGATATGGAGATTAAAAAGCTTTGATGATTGTGCAGTTCCCTAGCACTGCTGTCACTACTCGCCATGTATTTGAAGGCATTCTCGAGGGCACCGATCACCAGGCTCTCGTGCTGGATCTTCTTCTCTGTGAAAAAGCGGGGTGTGGTAGTGTTGGGCGAGTTGCGCAGCGAGGATGCTCGTGTTAGGGCTCGAGGCATGCAAGGGGTGCTGGTATGATCCAGGTCATCTCCCATTATAGTGGGAGGCGGTGATGCCATGTTGCGCAAGACATCCAAAACGTCCTGGAGCTGCTCCGCGATGTTCAGATGGAGCAGCCTGGAGGCCATTACTGCTGCACCTGAGCCAGCGTGGCCATCAAACAGAGCCCAGTAGTGGAAGACCAGCTCCTCTTTCTCTATCTGACAATGCACAAATACACAGCAAAGAAAGCAAGATGGTTAAAAAAACAAAGAGAATACATTGTATCCTGTGTATCTTATTTAAATGACTTATTATAAAAATCATATTAATTGTTAATGAATAAATCCAAATGGACAACAGGAACAAAATAGGTTAGAGGTAGCTATGAAAGCAGTAATAAATAATTTTTAGAGCTAATTAATATCATATAAATTCATATATCATTCATATCAAATCATTCATACAGAAAGAATGATTTTCTTTTACTATTTATATATTTTAATTAGAATCAGCTGGTTTAGTAAGTGGAATAAATATGTGCCAGGACTTTTACTTTCTGAAACCAAGGTGTCCACTTCTGCACAAAAGTGACTAAAACCGGGGAATTTTCAAGTGAATTGCGAATTTCTGTGGCAAATTTCTGCACGCGATCTTCAGGAAGCAGGCACGGATTGAGCAAGTGACACCAGAGTATTGCAGACATCCTTTTGACTCTATGCCCAGCCAGATCCAGCCAGGTTCTGGAGAATGAAGGACTTCATACTTAATATTGTTGTATAACAATTTCATTTCATAACATAACAGATTTTTAATTGAAATAATATATATGAAAAAATACTGTTGTCTCAACACTTTTGGCCACCATTTACATGAAAATTGATAATATCCATACAGTACATGTTTTACCAATTTATTAATTTCTTTTTAAAAAAATGGCGTTCCATTTCAAAAATATGGAACTTGGGGCATGTCTACGTAAAGTTCACAATACAGGGTGGTGTCTATGCCCACGGATAAACCAAAAAAATAAAACGATAAATTAATAAATTCTAATGTCCCTTCAGGCATAAAGATTGCATTAGCAAATTAGCACAACCAATTGTTTTTTATATTTGTATTAAGGTTTTATATTTGTAGGAGCTTTCTATCAGTTGAGGAAATATCAATAGCAATCACCAGATTGTTACTTTTAATAATAATCCAAATGATCACAACATTTCTGAAAATTATCACATGATATAAATGAAACAAATATAATATTAGATATTTACCATAATACTCAAACAAGTAACTTTTGGAATTACAGTGTCCTTGATGCACAATTATGAGAAATAAACAAAGTTTAGCTTTTCTTTGGGTGTGTATGCATGGGTATATCTTTGTAAATCACACACACAAACATTTAAACATTTTGCATGTACTGTATAACTTATCACCTTGTACTTTGACTTTCGTAAGTGTCTAAATATCTTGTTGTTGTAAACTACATTTCTTTGGATTGTGCCAATCCTCAAAGCTAGACTCGAGACATAAGAGGATTAGTCTGTACACACGAGCAATAGAAAATGAGCAATTTACATGAGTGCTTCTATAAATAAAAAGAGCGTCATCCTACCATACCACAGAATGTGCGTCATATGGTGGATGCAATACTTTAGCACCGTGTAAAGATATAATGCTGCTTTTATGGGCTTTATTCATCCACTTTAAACACATAACCAGGCACTTACAACAGCTGGGGAACCACAGACAGCAGGGGAGGTGTGAGCGAAACGGAAGGCTATGTGAGTCAAGGATGAGTGAAGGTTTAAAAAGAGTTTATTATTAACATGCCAGACATCGATGACAAACATGGACAGAACGAGCATACTGTGATTGTACAGTATGTGCAACATAGTAACTGTGAACAGGTGATACATCACAGTTAAGTATTTACATTGAATTAATCAAACTGTTTCTTGTACAGTATAGTTTTGAATCAGGTCAGTGATACAATTTCTAAGCTCACCCACAGAAACCTGCAATCTCAGAGGGGTTAAAAATAAATAAATAAATAAATACTATTTTAAGGTCTGTTTTGCATAGGTAAAAGCTGTGATAACTATAACTATTATAATTATTATATAATTACTAGATGTGCCCGCAATTTCATTCGCATGGAATTTAATTGCACATTTTGGAACGAACTAAAATTTTTGTGTTACCGTGAAGTGCGCGGAATCGAGGTGTGAGATCACGTTTATTAAACAAAATTGCACACTCATAAGCGTGTATTAAAAAACGTACATCACCATCTGTTGAATTTTGAGATGAACTACTAATTTTTATTACCATTTAAAATTCAAAGTAGCCTATCTTTTCTTCCTGTGGACCGATTGCGATGAAACAAAGCCAATATGTTACCTTAAGCTCGACCAAGGACAGCCGTGAAAGCCCCATTAAAATTTGTTTGGTAGTTTTTACGTGATGTGTGCACAAACAAACAGACAGACAAAAATTCCAAAAGCCATCTTGATGTGTTCTGTTACTTATCTTACATCCCCGCAAATTATTTTTTTATGCCAACTTTACAGTTTTTTAATAGGCATAAAAGAGTTTTAGCTCTAGAAGCAGCTCTAATGTGTTCACAGTTTCAGAATTATAATTGGGTTCATTTTCTGACTAGTTTTACTGTAGTTACTGAATAATTACAGGATTTCAGGTTTCAAGCAAATAAGTTTGCTGCAACTGAGCTGACTCGGGTAACTGTGAAGGCGCTGGTGAAATAAATGTGATAAAAGTTTAAACCCTTAATGTAAAATGGCCTATTTGGGCTGAATTTAATAAATTAAAAACAAATTAACCTAAATATTTAATGAGCAACACTAATGATAAAAACCCTAATTAACCCTATATCCAGTCCGAAAAGAGGTTTCTTAAGTTATAACTGGTTTAAACAAACCTGTGATTATGTGCGTCCAGAAATAATCCAGTGTTTAGTTTTCCATTGTCACAAATGATTGGAAAATGCTCTGGGATGATATTAGTGTATTTATCACTCACCAGGCAGGAAACAAACTTCCAGTCAGTGAATTCTAAGGGTAGAATCATCTGGTTTTAACTGACAGGACAAAAATAGTAACTCAAATAATCACGATGATGATAAGCATCTCCGAATGAACAACCTGTCAGCCCTTGAGGTGTGTGTGGGCTACAACAGCAGAAGACCATACTGGGTCCTGGTCCTGTCACACTCAGACAGGATTCTAAGGATACAGAGGGCACAGCCTCACAGAAACTGGACAGTATGATTTAAAAAAAAATGACCAGGTGACTAAAACCCATTTCCAGTCACTGGATGTTAAACTTCAGAATTTAAATCCTATTGTGTATGTGTATATGTGCATGTGTGCGTGTGTGAAATTCCCATACCCAGAAACTGTTACAATACTCCACTTTTAGTTCTCTGATCAACCCTGTGTGCCAGAGAGTGTGAAGGAGAAATGCATCATGACTCATGTGGCCCAACAACATGCGTGGGAGCTGGAAATGTCCAGGAATGTAATTGTGACTGCAGTGTGATATGATTGCAGGACTGCAGACAGACAAGAACAAGTGCCCAAGTGTGGGCTGGAGATGTAGATGAAATAAAGAAAATAATAATGTACAGAGTAATTGAGACGGACCATGACACAGATAACTGACCTGATGCATGATAGACCATGATGCTGATGAGTTCAGAAATTAACTGTAATCACTGCATGTCAGTATTCAATTACTACTCCACCAATCAGAAAGGATTACAATAAATATTAGAGTATATTTACAGTTCAGAAGTGCATGGGGTTACTTATTTGGAATAAATTATTTTAAAGAGACCTTTTTGATAAACTAGTGATGGCCAAGAGCCAATGTAAAAAAAAGTTTCTTTTTATTTTGTCTGTCATGTTTTTTGGGATGGGCATGACTATTTGAATATTAAGTAAGATTTGGACATCATATATACAGTAAATGTATCATGTATCGTTTTGCAATTTGTACAAATTTTGTATTCGATGAAGAACCAGAATGTCGAAACACAAGCAGCTGATATTGAGTTTCACATATAAAATGTGGAAATACTTTGCTATATCAGCTATTTCAGTTCCAGCAAAAAGAGCTGTCAGGCTAGATGCTATCTCCCCACAGGATTGGACGGCTTTTAACTTGTATTGGGATTGTTTTTAATATTACAGTATATTTCTCAGTGGCAGTGATGGCTTTAGAGTTCATTACAGATCTCTAACAGACAGGTTTAGCTCACTATTGGGATGGTTTATTTGGCCATTACCCATTTTCCCACAGTGGGGACTGACTCTTAATGGTCTCCGGAGTCACACTTGTTAAACTATCTAGCCTACGTTGGCCTGTAAGGACAACAGATTCTAGAAAAAACAAAAAAATGGCAACAGCAATGAAAAAAAAAAAGGCAGGAAAATATGCAAACATCAGCCTGAAGTTAAAATAGAAAAGATTGCTTGTTGCTAATTGAACTCTTTGCATTATAAAATGTGGCCATGTGATAGTAAACTTCAATTCAATTCAATTTTATTTGTATAGTGCTTTTAACAATTGACATTGTCGCAAAGCAGCTTTATACAATCAAAAGAATTATTTAAGTTTGTATGAAATGTGAATGTGTATAAAACAAAATGATAAGACTGTCCCCGATGAGCAAGCCGAGGACGATGGCAACAGTGGCAAGGAAAAACTCCCTGAGATGGTATTAGGAAGAAACTTTAAGAGGAACTGGACTCAACAGGGAACCCATCCCCAATTCTAGTATGAATAATCTTTAAAAGATTTTAGTTAAGATAAAAGTTTTAGTTTTAGTATTAAGGCACTTGTAGGCACTTACAAGGTACCTAATAAATAATGTTTTTAATTCCCCTCTGTGTAAATATCTATACTGGTATAATTGTATACAAATGTCGGAGGATCCATGTACAGGTTACGTATGATGATTTTTAAAGCAAAAAGAAATATATAAACACTAATAAAACACTATTTGTCAGCAAATGCTAATGTACAGATACTTAATATTTGATGGACTCGTGGAGGGCAATACATTTTCTGATTCTTAAAACCTTAATACTCAAACACCATGCGCTTCTCTATTTATCTGACTGAAGAAAATGAAGCTGCTGACAACAGCAGAGGAAGATACACACAAACTCACTCACTCACTCACTCACACACTCACTCACTCACTCACACACACTCACTCACTCACTCACTCACTCTCACTCTCACTCACTCTCACTCACTCACTCACACACTCACTCACTCACTCACTCACTCACTCACTCACACTCAATCGCTCACTCACTCACTCGCTCACACACACACTCACTCACTCGCTCACACACACACTCACTCACTCTCTCTCTCACACATACACACACACACACACACACTCACTCTCTCACACACACGCACACTCACTCTCTCACACACTCGCGCACACACACACACACAAGTGATAACTTTAACATTAAAACCACCAATGTACAGTAGGTT
>JAOVVB010000015.1:6627622-6638370 GCA_028570985.1 Heterobranchus longifilis | reverse complement strand
TGTGTGTGTGTGTGTGTGTGTTGTGGTGCTACATTGGCTTTTCTGTGGGATTGAACCGGACAGGCTGTCATTTGGTCCCGCTGGACATAAATGAGCCTTGGGTTCCCATGGAACCCATAATTAATCAATGATGTTCAATTCACCTAGTATACATATGTATGTATATACATGCAAAACATAAAACTCAGTAATGCTACAGTTATGCTAAGTGATCAAAATGGGAAGTTACTGTAAAACTAGACAAATGTAGTATGAAATGGTACCCTGTGAAAATACTCATACATTTCAAGTAGAGAAACTATAAAAAAAAAAAAAAAAAAGAAAAAATTATAAAAAGGTAAAACGGCACTCACTGAGCTCTCTGCAAGGCTGTGGCCCTCTCCGTTAGGCAGCGAGGATCTCCTCTTGGACGTTTTGGAGGGTGTGGAGGATCCAGTGTGTCTCTTCTTCACCACCAAGACTTCACAGCAGGCCTGGTCCTCATTCACAGCACTTTTCCCAGCATTTATTACCCTGACAGACACACAAAATAAAATACATTGTACTTTACTGAAATGTCCTCAAAAGCAGTCCTACACAATTGTAGGCCACAGTGTAAATTACAGTCAACCTGTATGTATTTTTTTTATTTCGCTTCATCACAATAAGAAAAACTATGAAACGTTTGGAACGCCTATTTGGTAATGTTTCAAGCTGCTTTTGAAGAGCATCATATTTAACTACTGGATAACAACTGAATAGGTGTAATGATTTCCCTCAATATAACTACATCAGCTATATCCGTTGTTATGTATCCGAGGGATACAGAATTATTATCCCAGAATTATTTGCACTCTTCAGGACAAAAACTCTCCTATATCTTCTTGACATTTCTAACATTTCAAACATTCAATAACTTTGGTGAAACAATGTTGGCTGGTAAATGAGTGAAATCAATGTGTTACGTGAGACATAAGTGTTTTTTTTTTTTTTTAACCTACCAAATAAAAACTGTTGTCCGTGGAGGCCGTCCAGGAAGCAAAGTGGGTGTGAGATGCATTATAACCCATAAAAATTTTTCTTTATCAAATTGATTGCATTACATCAGTAGTAGTAGTAGTAGTAGTAAGCTCTTGGGCCAAAAATCTGGTCTTGCACACGCACTCCTAAGTCAAAATCCAATGTGTCCATTCACATGTAAAACAATCACATGGTATAGAACCCTAAAAAACTCAGAGAAATGACTGTATACTCTCTCTTATGACGCCTACAGCACTGTGTTAAGAGGCACCAGAAATTTGGGGCTGAGGTTTTGGTTGTACTTTATCTGAGGCTGATGATGTACAGTAGGACTGATCTGAAATGGGGTTTAAAAACTCCTGCCAATTTGAGCCCAACCTCCTGACTGTGACTTGCTAGTAAAGGTCTGGCACGGTGACTCATAGCAGTACAGAAACACTGTGTTTTAAAAAAAACCCTAGGCACTAGAACAAGAGGCAAAATCCCTTCCACATGACTGAGTAGTGGCCCAACAGTGGCTCTCTGACAAAAATATTCAGTCACTATTACCCCAAATCTGCTTTGTGGCTTGTACACCACTGTGAATAATTTTAACAAGATCTTTACCAGCGTACTAATGTTGGAGAAGACAGGTTATCCTGCCAGTCTAGATATTCTGTACTACTGTAGAGCCTGTGTTTAGGAATTTATTGACTGACTGACTGATGTCTGTGAAACTCAATGTAATGAAGAGATTGTACAGAATAAAATAATGTATGAGGACTGTCCTAAAAGTAAAGCAAAAGTTTTTTTTTTTGATGAACTGTTGGTAGAGTAACTTTTCCTCTATACAAAGGTACTACTCAACATCGTCTCCATCACAAGCCATACTGTACATTTTGCATCACTGTTCAACCCAACTCTCAATTCCTCTTTGAGAATCTTCTTTGTTGCAGTTGATTTGTCTTCAATGTTGGTTTCCCCTTCTTTAAACTTCAGCCATCTGTGCACATTGAAACTCTTGGCAATGGTGGCATCTCCGTAAACCTTCTGTATCACATACAGTAGGGAAACCAAAAACTGAAACAAAGTGGATTTTCATAGAGGAAAGTTGATGGGTTTATGAGTTATAAGGACAAACAATTAGCAATTTACCATTCTACAGTCAGAAGGACTGTGTACAAATGAAGAGCCTTCCAGACAGCTACCAATCTTTCCAGTAGTGGGCATCCCAGAGAATTTAGTCCAATGTTAGACCATTTAATGCTCTGAGATATTTTGTGTGATATATTCTAGTTTGTGTGATCTACAGACCTCCCCAAGCACATTAAATATTCATGTTCATAACAGCTCAAACAGAATGTTCATAACAGCTCAAACAGTATGGCTTCTATGGAATAATGGCGAGGGAAACATTTCTTCTCTTAAAAAAGAATATAGCAGCATTACTTAGGTTTGCAAAATTGCATTGAAATGAACCACAAATGTTCTGGAACAATATCACCGAGACTGATGAGATCAAGATGGAGGGTTTTATTGGTCATTTTGGTCCTCATGCACAGTGCCATGTTTAGCTCCTACCAACTGTAAACCTTCTGGTGGATGGATGGTGATTTTAACTTGTTTTTCAGCCACAGGCAGAAGCTTGGGATCATTGTGGCAATAATAAACTACACGTTATACCAGAATATTTTTGGACTAAATGTTTGGTTATTTTTCCAGCCGCTTAAGTTGGTCAAGCAAAAGGGCAATGATCTCAATAACACCAGCAAATCAATAAAGATGGGGAAAAAAATCAAGGTATTTCTATGACCAAGTCAAAGTCCAGACTTCAACCCCATTGAGGTTTCATCTTAAAGATGCCAATTATAGTCATTTTAGGTCTCTAGTGTGTGTGCAATAAAAAAACATTCTCTGCTTTTTGTCATTTTTCTTTTTTTTTTATTGGCCATGGTTTTAACAAGCCAATTCAATTTTAGCCCTAATGTGACCTCATATAAGGAGATCCTCTCTCCTGGCTTGTTGCTCAGCTCTGCCACTGGATGGCTTGGAAGCAGCTCATTTACATAGACACTGAAATGGCACATTTATGGGAGAAATGAAATGAAATGAGTTTAAGGGATAAAAAAATGCATTATCTAAGAGGCATTAACAGACACACTTAGGGACGTATTGACTTGTTAAAGACACAGGAAAACATGTGACCTCAAAGAGAGCAGTGGAAAAATAAATGGGTTTAAACATCAATGAACTGAAGCAATGCTGAAATGCACACTAGGCAGAACGTTCTTCAAAATATGATTGATAAACAGTATACATTTACTTTAGGTTATTGCTGTTAAAGCCTAAGTTCTTAAGGATGTATTTATATTTTCCTGCTAACTTGCATTTTTTTAATTAAAAAAAAGAACAAAATTGTGATATCTGTTGTGTTTTTGTTGTCACCTGAGGTTATTTGTTTGTTCCCAGACCTATAGATTGAAGTGCTATACAGTATTTTCAAAAAGTGGTCTTTGGGTGTCTATGATTGAGTTTACGTTCTTCTTGATTAACCTTCATAATCAGTTATTTAAAATAATGTTAAGAAGGGTATAATTGCAATACCTAGATGCTGATTCAATTTATACTTATAAATATCATGATTTCCTTAATATCCATTATACCAAAATATCAATTATATATTTTTTCCTTTTTAGATTTGTTATAATTCTAAACAAACTTAACATGCAACATGAATTATAGAGCAATTGAAACATTTTACCACCTCAAAAGCAAACATGTATATATAATTATTATTGTATCACAATGTTTAACTGAATACATTTTTAACACAAAGCCTCTCTTCCCCTCGGCCAGGAAGAAAAAAAAAATAGGAAGTGCTTTTTAATCCAGCAAAGCTGATTTGTGTCTTTTGGCTGAGTTCAGCAAACTGTAAAGCAGCGCTGCATCGCTGTAATCACTGGTAAACAGTTTACTTTGACCTTTGGGGTGATGTGTCTTAGACAGGGGCGGTAGATGTGCATATGTGCATGCACACACACGCACACACACAAACTCATACACATGCACACACCACTGAGGGTTTTGTTTTATCTGAATGACTACCACAAAATTCATGAATACTGTATATATACTGTAGGTAAAATTTTTTTATAAAAAATATTTTTTTATAAAAGTTTTTTTTTCAGCATACTTTACTAAACAGTTAGAACTTCCATATTTTAATCAGCAATCTAAGCTATAATATGGATGAGTTATTAAATTACAGAGATTAAAATGAGTTCAGTGATGCTTTGTGATTCTTTTGAGCAGCAATTCATCTGTCAGCACACTGACTCAAATATCCTTTTAAAAAAAAATAATTTTAGAAATGTATATACGTATGTTTGCATTTGAGGTGGTAAAAAGTTGTCCTTCCTCTATAATCCTACAGGTGGTATGCTCCAAACTATTTAGACAGTGACAGACAGTACAGCATCCTTTGTTGCATCTTAAGTTTGTTTAAAATTATAAATATTGAATTAGGATAATTATAAAATCATGATACTTGTAGAATCATAATACAGATTGAATCGGTATCTAGGTATATGATATCGTATCAGTGATTCCCATCTCTATTAGATTTACATAGACATACATAAAAAATCTGCACATTTCGTATAATATTATGGCTCATGGGTAATTAAGCCAAATGACAGAGTAAATGTATTTCTCCAGACATGTATTAGGTGACTGACATCAATTATTTGTTTATTCATTTTAGTCATTTGCTCATGTATGCATCTTTAGTAACCAACGTATTATTTAGAATATAGGCTCTGTACCCTATCCCAGAAAAATCAGGCATGAGACAGGAATACACCATGGATGGGATGCCAGTCTATTTTTACAGGGCACCATGCGCATACACACAAGCACGCACACACTCAGGCATACATATCCTTAGTCACATCTATTTCAATTAACGTAGGCAATCCACCCTGACACACACAGTAAAGTGATGAATTTACCATTATATACCATATACAGTACACACTCTGCAGGTCTGATGCATTTCCTGTGTGTTACATTGTCTGATGTGTCATTGCTTGTGCAACCCACAGCCAGAAACACCAACTTCTGTCACTGCTTCAAGTGACCTGATGAGGGGGCACTCTTATTATTCTTATAACCTGTGGAAGGTTTTCATTCTGATAACTTTGTATTAAATAGGAAATTATCATTTCGCTGTAGTCCATCTGTGCCTGACATTTACATATTATGTCAGAAGATTTCTATGCAAAGTAGCTATTTGTATGCCCTTTCTTTTTAACTCGCAGCCTTTCCGAGTCTGCAGAAATACAGCTAAACAAGGTATGTAGCCATATCACTATCAAACATTCTGTATGAAACCACTCACACTTTCTGTGCTTTTCTCTAAATTTTATTTGAAATTCTTCTAAAATTCTTGCTAGTGTCACTTACCACACACCAGGGACCAGCTGATCCTGTAATGCGGGTTTTTCATAAGTTTCAGATTTTATAAATATGCTTATTCTATGGTTTACGGATTCATTGCGTTTCTAATCAAACCCAGCAAATAATTTGCTTCTACCACACAGGATGCAGCGCTGCCTGCCAACGTGTGAATACTTTAGGACTATAGAGGAACTGCAACAGAATACCAGTGTTCGATCAAATGCAAGAATAAAAAAAATTGTCAGTCTGGCAATAAATGAATTGCCACACAGAAGAATTTCAATATTACACAGAATAGGTTTTTCCCTTTTTTCCCCCTCACTGAGGTGTCAGTTTACGTCAATAAGGTGCAGTAACACACAGTCAAGCTGCTGGCCTTTTTATTCTTTATTGTTTTTAACAGGTATACTAGAGCTGTGGAAATGCATGCGAACTACCAAACGTGCATGCCTTATTTATATCTTTTAAAATTTTTGGGAAGTTCAGTCTTCCGTGAGAAACTCAGAGTAGAAAGGAACTAACACTCCTTTTGCGTGGAAAGGAGTCAGTTTAGGTGGGTAGGGCACCTAGTAAGGACGTCACCAGGACGCCTCCCTAAGGGGGTGTTTTTGGCATGTCCAGCTGGGAGGAGGCCACGGGGCAGACCAAGGACTAGGTAGAGAGATTATATCTCCACAATGGTCTGGGAACGCCTCGGGGGCCTCCAATCAGAGTAAGCTGAGGTGGCTGGGGAAAGGGAAGTATGGGGTTTCCTGCACAAACTGCTACCTCTTCGACCCGATTTCTGATAAGCATTTGAAGATAAATAGACGGATGGATCATTTCAAAGTTTCTGCACATAAGAAGTGGCAATTCCAAAAACCGAGACCTTTTTTTAACTTGCTATGAGACATCGACACTGGTGCACACCCCTGCATGATGATACTAATGGGGCTGATGAGTAAACATGATATAAACAGCCAGATAAAACAAATTCTCGAACACACAATCTCAGTATGACATAATGCCTCCAGCAAAGACTTAAGTGCCCATTAAACGATTTGAGGGTTGCAATTTGAATCCATTTGTAGCATGGATTTCCAATCAAGAAGTTCGGCAGGGACTTGAGCAAGCACAAGACAGTCAAGCTACAGAGTTATAGTTTCATCTTTATTGATTCAACATGCCTGTCGTTTTACTCACTCACTCATTGTCTACACTGATTTATCATGTGTACAGGAGACTTAGGGCACGAGGCGGGGTACACCCTGAGCGGGGTGCTGATCCATCCCAGGGCCCAAACACATATACACTCACTCATTCACACATTACGGGTCATTTGGGAATGCATAATGAGTGTTGGAGGAAACCGGAGTACATGGAGGAAACCCACCAAGCACAGTGAAAACATGGGACGGGACTCGAACCCGGACCCTTTAAGCCACAATGCTTCCAGCCTGGCATTTTAGGTGACAGATAATACACAGATACACTTATTAAAACGACATGGACTGCACTGTGCAACAACAAAGAGAGGGACAGGACATGTGGCATCTGACTGATCCAGCTCTGATGCTGGCAGCAGCGTCTTCCTCATGTGACCTCCCTGCACATATGAAACTCCGCTGCATCCACAACTTCTGCAGTGAAACTGAACACTGATCATGAACAACGTTAAAGTTAATGGAGACTCATTCCAGCTGATCATTGGATACTCACTCTGCGTATCCCGTTGCCCATGGTAACCTCTTCGTCTCTTTGATGATGAGGATGGGTCGCGCCGCATGATCAGCCGAGCACTCCACCTCGTCCTGTGACAGTCCCAGAAACTCCGGCCTCACGTACGGGAACTTCAGCGGCAAATCCGCGGCGCTCGCTCGCTCTCCGCCGCTGCTGCTGCTGCTGCCTGAGCCGGACATAAAGCCGCCCACCAGGCTGGCCACGGCCGACCTGACCCTGCTGAGCATGCTGCTGAACCTCCCCGCGCCACTCCGCGTTCCTCCCGAGGTCCGCCCCACAGCACACACGACCCCGCCAGGCGATCACAGCGGAAACCACCAGACAAAACCATACACTGAGTGACACTACTTTAAGTATCCATGCAGGCTGTCACTGTCTCCGCTGAGCCTGTCACAATAAACGCGGAACTGCCGCTCTGGATTACCTGTCATGTGACCGAGCGCGAGCTGAACTAAGGCTCACCAACCACTGTGCATCAGTGTGCGCCCGAAACCACGCCCACGGCATACTCTCACTCGCTGTGATTGGTCGAGGCACAAGCCAGTTTATTAGCATTGCGGAAGACGCTAACATTTCACAGTATATAGACACCACTTTTTTAACATCGCACACTGCACCTTCCACTCTGACACTGCACATTGCAGATGTCACACTAACAGATACATGTCAAGGTCTTAATTTTACACGTCACCTCTTTACTTTGTACATTTTCACATGGACACACGCCATTATATTAATACTACGGACTGCAAATGTCACTTCTTTACATTGTGCATTGCACATGCCACTCTGAGAGAAACATGCCAAGGTCTTAATATTACAGGTTGCTTAAGTCACTTTTTAACATTGTGCATTGCACATGCTGCTCTAAAAGAAACATGCCAGGTTGCACATCTCACTTCTTTACATTGTGCATTCTTTAAGAGAAACATGCCAGGGTCTTAATATTACAGATTGGACATGTCACTACTTTACATTGTGCATTGCACATGCCACTCTAACAGAAACATGCCAGGGCACACATGTCACTTCTTAACATTGTGCTTTGCACATGCCATTTTAACATAGATACATGCCACCGTTAATACTATGACACATGACACTTGTTAATACTATGACACATGACACCGTTAATACTATGACACTTCTTTACATTGTACATTTGGACATGCCACACTCAGATAGACACCTGCCACAGTCTTAATATTACAGATTGCAAATGTCACTTCTTTACATTGAGCATTGCACATGCCACTCTAACAGAAACATGCCACAGTCTTAATTTTACACATGCCACTTCTTTACATTGTGCATTAAGCATGCGACTCTAACAGAAATATGCCAGGGTCTTGAGATTACAGATTGCCCACATCACTTCTTTACATTGTGGATTGCACATTCCACATATTCCACACTGCACAAAACATTCTTTACATTGCATTCTCATTGTACATTTTATGCCACCTTAACACTGCACACTGAACATGCTTCTTTAACATTGCTCTTTGATCATTGCAGATACTGTACTCTACCAATGCACATGCCCATGCATCCATTAGGTTATAGTGTGATGTGAGGACAACAAGCTGGAACTCAAAACAAGAAGAAGGAGTAGGTCACTGACACTCCTATTCATATCAGCGGAGCTGTTGTTGAGCCTGTACCTAGCTTTATGTTCCTTGGAGGTTACATCTCTGTGGAATGCACCTGGTGTGGTATGGCAACTGCACCACAACAGATTAGAATAAAGCCTGCAAAGGATGGTGAAATCCGTCCAACGGATCACTGCTGCTCAGCTACCCACCATGGAGGAAATTTACAAAAAACACTGACTGCAGAGGAAGAGAGTTATCTTTCATAATGGCTCTTGTCCTTTGCAGTCAGTGTTTTTTGTAAAGGCAGTACATGTGCCTTGGAGCCTTTTTGCACCTCACGTACATACAGTAAGATACTCGCATACCTGTTTATATTACCTGCATAACAATCTAATCTAATCTAATCTAATCTAATCTTAATCATTTTGGTATGCTTTATTGCACTACAATGCAGTACTTTGGTTTGGGGTTGAGAGCTAGATTATTGTCTTTTGGACATGAATATGGGGTGTGAACATGACTGCATCATCATGTGGTTTGCGGAACAGCACACAATGAGAAAAAAACACTATCCTTTTTTAGACATGATAATATATAATAAGCAATCGACTTTGACTGTCTAGGCTACAGTTATAAAATGCCTAATGAAAATGGATATTGTTGTTTTTATTATTGTTTTATGTGTTTTTTTTGTTAATAGCTGGTTTGCATTGACTTTATTATTTTAAATTACATAATGGTGAGCTAACAATGGACTATTGTATTTTTACAGTTGCAATGTCAAGTGTTATTCCACAATATGTATTTAGAAAGAAATTCTTTGTGGAATCCTAGCATGCCTGCTGAAAAGAAATCTAGTTTGGCCTGATCTGATAAAAGCCCAAACACAAGCCAAGCTGATCATACTGGTGGATCACCTTTTCTACCTGGTGAACTTCCTCATTGCTAGACTACTCACTCACTCACTCACTCATTCACTTATCGTCTATACTGCTGTATCCTGTATACAGGGTCACAGAGGCCTGAAGTTTATCCCAGGAGACCCTGGATGGGGACACATATACACACACTACAGGCAATTTTGGGGAAGTCAAATAGCTTAATCTGCATATTTTTGGACTGTGGGAGGAAACCGGAGTATCTGGAGGAAACCGAGCCAAGCACGGGGAAAACATGCAAACTCCATGCAGACAAAGGCGGGAATCGAACCTGGCCGGGAATCAAAACAAAAATTAGTAAATATACAAGACCTAGGAAGTGTTATTCAGTATGGTGCAGTCATCAAATCAACACTTTTCTCCTAATTATTATAATGCTCACACAGAAGCAGTAACAGTTATTTTACTGAAGGCTCTTTCTTACACACACACACACACACAAAATAAGAATATGTTGATGGTTTGAGCACAACCTAGTCAGTCACATTTGCATCTTGGGTTGACTATGCACAATTCCAGGAATATATTTGAAGGAAATAATATTAATAAACTATAATTATAACATCTAAATTGTAATCTGTACTTTTAAACCTTTGTGTTCTTCTCAGCAATTTTATGCGTTTACTGTTCAAATGTCTGAAGTCCATTAAATTTTAGTCCCTGAATTTAGGAGCGTATGCTCTCTTTTGGATGTAAATTATTCAGTTTTATATATATATATTTAAAATATAATTTAAAGACCAGTGTTGGGTGTAACGCGTTACAAAGTAACTTGGATTACTTTTTTGATGTAACGAGTAATCTAACGCGTTAGCTCCGCCATTTAAGTACTTAGTTAATTAGTTATTTTTTCAAATATGTAATCCGTTATTCAGGCAAGTTATGTAATCCGTGATTGGGCAGTCATTCCCAATCCATTAGCGTGTGTGCATGTGTCGTGCATGTGTGTGCAAGTCGTCCTACAAGCCCCACCCCTGATAACCTGCCCCCCTCTGTTATTCCTGCTGTTATACCCCTATCTCACCTATGCGGTTTGACTATGTGAGGACCGACGCGCGGA
>JAOVVB010000015.1:6585612-6596948 GCA_028570985.1 Heterobranchus longifilis | reverse complement strand
GTTCTTATATGCTGTGTCATTGAGTACTTAACATGTCTTCTCATGATTTTAATATGATTTTCATTTGCATTGTACACAGTTATGAAATACTAAAAATATACAAATATAGCTAAACGAAAGATAATAATAAATAAATGGTTGAAGATTCAATTGAATTGATGGAAGTATACAGGAGGCGTGCAGCCTGGAAAGAATATCAGCTGGCAAATTAGAAAGATGACAGACGGATTCTCAAACTGACAGTGAGACATAAACATTAGAATGGATTGACAGATTGGTGTTGGCTTTCAGAGGAATGTGAAGGCTATACTATGTGCTGTCAGTCTCACATATGTTATCATGTTTCCTACTAACGGACCACCTGCCCATAGCCTTATAGCAACCTGCCTTATGCACAATGCAATCATCCATATTTGTATTTCTTTATTTGTTCCAGCTGTATGTTTCCTAGGCTTCTGCTATCAAAAGACAAGCTGAGCTTGTCTCTTATTCTGGAATGATGATATACAGAAAAATTAATCATCAGCATGAAAGGCTGTATAAAGTGATGAGCTCCAGTTCTATTTCCGTTAAATGTGTGAGGAGCATGATTCAGCCAATACAGCTTAGTAAGCTTAGACTGACAGAAAGGCATTGCTAACTTAAATAATGACTTTTTGTAAGTGTCACATGTTAAAACATTTAAGATCTTGAAGTAAATTAATTATCACAACAGCACACAACATCATAAACAGAAATCTGAAGCTTCAGTGGAAAATATTTGGTAAATTTGGTTTTGGTCAACGATCCTGTTGTTTGATCCGAATATTAACTGAAGCTCTTGATTTGCATCCACATGATTTGTGCATTTACTATGCTATAATTTGATTGGCTGACTGGATAATTCAATTGATTAGTAGGTGTGTGTGTATGGGGTAAGGGGTGGGGGTGCAGAATGACTGAATGTACAGGTAGTAATAAGACTTGAAGATTGGACCCTGGAAAAATGCATAATGATAAACAAAACAATGACATGAAATAAACAGGCAAACCAACAACAAATGTAGCAGAAACTTGTAACGTCCTTACCACATGTATATGCATATGCATGTATCTATGCGATGATCTGTATCAACATATTACTAATGTTTATTTTTTCATAACGCCGCATAAAATTATCCACATGCACAAAAAAGCATGGTCACATGATGGCATCAACGATAGTGTGACTACTAACATCTTTAGAGGAAACATAATACTACACATTGTTACCATGATGCAATTTGAGTAAAAAAAAAAGGCAGACATACAGTAACAACTGTTGAAGTATGTATGCATTTTTGCATCCCACTGTAGTGCGGAAACACATACAGACACACTGGTGTATTAGAATGAAATCCAGAGAGAGAGAGAGAAGACAGTGACACATGCGTTGATCATATTATGATGCTCCAATTACCAAAGTGTGAATGTGTTGCAGAGGGGTTTTCCCTATTACCACCTATTTTCTCACAGATTGTGCTACAGTATGTAATGTGATCTATTGGTGAGTCTATTTGTTGTTTTGAGGGTCAAGCAAAAAGGTGCTAGTAATGATAGTGAGGTAGAGCAGTGATTTGGGACAGTATAATGCCGCCTGTAAATTGATGTGTGTATGTACAAACTTAGAGAAAGTGAGGCAGGGGAAGAGAATATTTATTTTCTTGCTTGTGATGGTTAGAATAGTGACAGAGCTTTGTAACTCAACTGGATTCAATTCTGCTGGAAATAGGAGAAGATCTAAGTGAAACATCTCTGTTAATATGGAAAGAAATATAAACATGAGAGAGAGCTGATAAAATGAAATATCTCAAATATATTTAAATTCAAAGCCTATAGCCCCTTTCACATAGAAATCATGATATTAATGAGCTAAATAAAGATTTCTCTCACATTTCATAAGTCACACTGATCCCACGAAGTTCACATTAGTCCACTTTAAAGTATGCTTTCAAGGAGCATGCTGGCATCTGAAATTAGATGAGATGTGATGTTAAACACAACAGTGTTGGCAACTACAACAGTGTTGGCACTTGTGATGTATAACATGTGCATCAGAAAAACTGCACAAGCCATTGCTTTTCAAACATTTAGGGTGGGTGAACTGAGTGCTGAAGTGCATTTGCCAGTCCTGCACAATAACATCACGTACAAAATGTAGCACTCTACTCCAGTGCAGGACCTACAGTTTTGGCAACTATTGTGATGTACAGTATAACATGTGCTTTAGAAAACCCGCACAACCCATTGCTTTCCAATCATTTAGGGCAGGTAAACTGAGTGCGCAACTGCTTTTACTAGTCTTGCACATTGACAGTAAATCACTTACCAAATGTCTTCCAGAGCCAGACCTACTCTCCTGGGGCCCTTAGCCAAATTCTGCTAAGGGAACCTCATTCCTATTCTGTGAGCTATTTTCTACAGTAACACTTGACACCCCAGAAACAGCTTTTTTCTTTTTTGCATGCCAAAATGTAATTATGCTTTATCCTCCTAAAATCCAACAGTCGCTTTGACACCAGGGTTGGAACTTTTTTTTGGAGAGGCCTAGGCAACGTGCAAAGAGAGTATATAGGAAGGTCTAGCTATGCTCTCCTCATAGGCAAGGTCTCTGCAATTCCCTGATATTTCCACTGATGAAGTGCTTACATGTGCTGGAAACCTGCTGCCTTAAAAGCCACTTTTGCACTCTGGGATTGGTTCTTATGTCACTGCCTGTCATGCTCTAAGCAATCACAGTCATAACTGAATTCTTTTTCTATAATAACTTTTCAGAAATTTTTTGAAACTTCTAATGGGTTTTTGCACACATCACACATTTCAAAACATTAGGATGAACGTCCTGTCAAGGATCCTGTCTCACCCTGTCACTACCTCTGCTCCCAGCTGACAACAACTACCTCTGTTCTTTTCACACAGAGTACTGAGGAGTACCAATGATGCATGTTGTATGGAAGGGGCTTATCTCTGATTACTGTGTGCAAGGAGTGACATGGCCATCACCAATCACCCAACACACCCCAAATTACACTTATTTACAAATAGGAGCTATTTATAGTCATTTTTCATGATATACTGTAATTGGTACATGGGCAGAAACAGTTATACTCTGAAGAAACATGATTGACCAGTAACTACAGATACATCGTTGACTTTTGGTTTCAACTCCTCTGAGCATATCATTTTCTTTACAATTGACAGCTGGTTGTATGTGAAAAAAATGCATATGCACGTATATTAAATACAGGTTGGAGCGGCAGTGGTGGCTCAGGTGGTTGCACCTCTGGGTTGCTGATTGGAGGGTCAGAGGTTCAGGGAAGGGCATCTGGTTTAAAACCTGTTCCAGATCTTATGGAGCAAATGATTTTTCTTTTTGGTTGAAATAATTGACCTTTTTGGTAACCCACACACAGGATAAAAGGGACAAAGCCCTAGAGAAAAAAAATGTTGTTTTATGATAGTGTTCTTAAAACAACACTGACCTGACCTTTAAATATTATTCTGCATTAGTTTAAGCATTACTTTTTTAGGTCGTGTCTAAGGCAAGTTTTAGAAATAAAATCAGAAAGAAAAACCCAGTTAAGGTTTGTGGTTTGCATATTGCAGGCTTCTGTTATGTCTACATTGCACATAATATAGATTGTGCAACCCTAATCCAAACCCAGTCTCTGTCAGCCGTAGCTTTTTCTGTGATGGAAAACCTTTGCCTACGGCTTTCCAGCCAGCTACTAAACCATTCCGTTCCCACCTACTGGGGTATTTCATATTTCATCCAGTCACCCTGGTGTGCTAATACAAATGGAATTAGTAATGGGTTCTTGCAGTATGCCTGCTGGACAAATTTAGAGCATGTTTCTCTGGGAAAAGGAAAATCTACATGCAAGCTTAAGTATGCATATGCTTAAACACATACAATTTGTATTTATGGGGCATTTTTGAGGTCTTCTTCAGAGATATTTTGATGATTTGGATCATGGCAAGAAATTTGTGTAAGTGGTGAAATCATGAGGTTAAAGCTGTATGTTAATGGGTGTATCTTTGGGGTTAGACAGCTTGATGATTCTTGTGTGAATCTGCAGACAGTCTGAACGTGACTAAAGAGGTGAGCGAAACACCCTCCCCATTTAGGAGAGCACACTATTAGACAGCGCGTAAATTATTCAGATTGTTGCATTGCAGACATCCTTCCTTTCCCAACCATGCACTGCATTTCTCTATTCCCTCACTTTCCTTCATACTCGTTCTTTTCATCTTTGTGTTGCAGCAGACATAAGTAAAATAGTCAAAAGGAGGGGGGAGAGAACAGAAAGGTGATGTCTTCTGTTTAATATGCACAGAATATTTCTGCAGGGGATACTGGGTGTGTCTAATATTCCTTCTCTCTCTCTCTTCATGTTTTATATTCTCTCATGCATGCACACCCACACTGAGGGTGTGTATCACGCACAGCAGCAAGGCTCTCCCACTCCTTTCCTAGGAATCCCCTCCCTCTTTATTGCACAGCACTGTCTAGATCTTTTCTGCATTTCTAATCCAACAAAATCTTACCATCTCTCTTGGACTGTCTCGTTCTGTTCCTTTGTTTTTATTCCCCTTTTCATCTTCTTCTTTCTTCTCATTTCTCTTCATATCAGACTTAATCCCCCCCCCCGCCCTTTGTGCCTTAAAGCTCTTGTTATTCGTATCTCTTAAGTTCTTCTCTCTGTTCCATCTGACCGACTCATCGCCACAGATCTCTGTTGTGACCGTCTTCTTGTCTGTAAGTGATGGTGAGGCAGGGAAAAGAGTAAAGAAAGTGACTCACACTTTGCGGTGAGATCAGAGGCTGATTCCGAGATGGAAGCGGAAAGAGATTTGTAGCACCGGTCTGCTAGAGCTAAAAGCACAGTCACTACCTGGCAGCGAAAGTCCCAAGTAAGCCTGGAAGTCCAGTAAATGAACTAAGGCTCCTGACAACATGTCTGTTGGAAGAGTAGTGGCCAGGCTTACAGGAAGATTATGGGTATGGTGAAACCATAAAATGTCAATGGTCACCATTCTAATGCTTTTATCATCTGATGGCTGCACAACATTTATCATCTTCCAGTAAGGTTTCCCCCTGATTTACCATCAGCAATTTGTTACCTCAGGCATTTGTTATAGTTTTATCATCTGGTGTGCTGATAATCTGCACACTTCTTGTTACGTTAAAAACATTAAGGGTTCTTCTGTATTAATATGTTGTTGTTGTTTTTTTTAATCAAAAGGTAGAAGTTATCTACTTGATGTACAATAGTTTTTGCTCTGTGTTTCCCACAAAACGGCCTTTGTTATTATCTGTCATTGCAACTGAATTGCTCTTGGATGCAGCAGAAGAAGGAATTCTCTGCCTGTTCATTCTAGTGATGTACTGTAGTAGAAAAGAAAGTGAGTCAAAAAACAACAACAACACACTGTCAAAGAAGGACATGTCTTTTTAGTTCTTATGGCTAAAACTTCTGCTGCTTATCATTTAAATTCCAAGCCGACTATATAAACACATTTACAGTGGTGTGACTACATTCCAAACCGCATACTACTGCACTAATTAGTATGTCAGCAGTAGAAGCTTGAGAAAAAAAGCATTTTCAAGAGTCCTTTGTATAATTACAGGTTTTGATTCCTAAATTGTTTTTGTTCCATTTTGATTCCTAAATTTTTTTTGTTGCGTTTGGAATCAACATTTGGTTATTTTACATATAACATTTAAGGGACCCTACAGTGGACAAATCAAATAAAGGCTGTGGAGCCCACGTTGACAATAGTAATATTGTCAGGAAGCATATTTTTGACATACTGTTTAATAATAATGTGGCTATTTGGCCTGGTGATATAACAGCCATAAAATTTATTTTTCTTGCTTTAAATAATTTTTGGTCAAAATAAATTTTCTTTCTTTCTTTTTCTTTCTTTCCTTTTTCTTGTAAAGATTGCAGTTACAACAAGCAATACATTTAAGCACTTGTAATTTGTGATAACACCAAAGAGGTGCTGAACACAAGTCCCATCAGCCACTGTAGTACACATGTCACATGATTGCTAGAATGGTTTGGTTACTAAACACTTTCCTTTTGTCACACTACCACCTAGTTTATTTAAGTGTCAGCCATGCAATCATAGTTCATGTTTATTATTCTTGTTTTAATTGTGTGTTGTTATTCTTGGTTCTTTAGGTTAATTCAACAAGCTAAGCTCTTACTTCTGCCTCACCTGCAAAAACCCAACAGTATTCAGGCACTGGTAATGTCGTTGTTGGTTTTTCAGCTGCTCCCGGCAAGGGGTCTCCACAGCGAACCATCCGGTCCACACATACAAGCTTGGCAGGTTTTACCCCGGATGCTTTTCCTGACACAACCCTCCCATTTTATTTTAAAGGTGTTTTAAAACACCTACCACTGAGCCACCACTGCCTTATTTAGGCATTTGTAATGAATTATACTTTCATTTCATATTCAAGCGGTTCAATTTAAATGCCTTCTCCTGAATGAGGACATTAAACTGATTGACATTTACAGAAGTTCAGGATGGTAATGAGTAAAAGATTTGAATTTTACTAACTGTTTAAATAAGGCTGTATGTTCGTGAATGATGAGCCCGGACGAGACAGCTCTGAGCTCACTCCTCTCGTTACCGTTACCATTCAGCAAGTGGAACGCTTGACTTTGAAAATCAGTGGATTGTGGAAAGAGACGTATCTTTCTGTGGGAACTGTACACACAATAATTGATGGACATTGCTTGCACTTTACAGTGCTGGGAGTTATTGCCACATCCCCAATACAGTCTCACTACAAGCCCTTTCAACATGTTTGGTCCATTAAAGGAGCTCCTGGGAGGCCAGTGTTTTAGACATAAATCAGGCAGTCCGTTCATGGTTCCAGCGTACTGGGAAAGCTTGCTACCTTGATGGTATCCATGCACTAGTGAAATGTTGGGATAAATACATTAGTGTAGGGAAATAAATGAAGTTTTCTTGCTGTTATTCTCGACTATGAAATGTCTCGGTTTGACTTGAACACACCTCATAATAATGGTTTTATAAAATACAATTAATAGAATGTATACACTGTTATATAATTGCATTCAAGTCAAACCCTTTATGCCAATTGCTTTAGAATCAGGCCATCTTGGTTAGTGCTAATTCTTAGACTGGCTTGATCAAGTAAGTAGTGACTATACTGTCAGTTTCAGCAGGCTGGTGCTAAGAAATACATCTCTCATCTTACTATGAATGTGAGTCACTCTCTTTAATACTCTCTTCCTTGGATCATCATAATATTAAGGCTCTTGCAACAGACATGGATAGATTACTGATGAGTAATAAAGACAAAAATAAGCACAGCAAAAAAGAGAAAAGTTATGGATTATAAAATGTTTTAAAAGACGATGTCTTCATAATCCTGTGCAGTGCAATGTGTGAGTAAATGTTGAGCAGGCAGGTGTTTCCCGGTTTTACACTGCCATGTTCGGGATTATGTGAGAACACCATGTCAGTGGAGCGAGCCAGTCACCATGGCAACCCCCATTCCAGTGAATATGCTGTCTTTTGGATAGTGTGTGTGAAATAGTGCGAGGGTGTGTTTTGTGGAAGCCAATCCCAGTACTCTTGCCAGCTCACATAGACCCAAAACTCTGGCATTAACAAGGTTACACAGTGGGTTTATAAAACGATTTGATTCTCATTGAAGTAGAGCACATGAGACACCACTGGTGTATATTGGCTCTGCTGCTTAGCATACGAGGCTGTTGGCTAAAATGAATCTGTGGGTCACACACACCCTCACACATTCAATCAAACACCACACACTTGGGCACGCACACACACACACTATATATAAAATCTACTTGCTACTTGCTGCTTCATGTGTCGGAAGTGAGTAACAACCCCTTTAATTGATGTTCCAGGATGTTCCCATGAGTATATTGGTATCTGGAGTGCTAGTGCTCATTATGTTCATCTTATAACATGGTAGTGCAAGTCATATATATTGTACACATTGATTGTGGCAGATCAGTGAAGATCACACTCGTGCGGGGAATCTCCAGAGCTTTATGAGCAGACAGCTGCTACAAGTGTGATATTAATAGCAGGAAGTTATAAGAGTAGAAGCCTGAGGGAGAGGAAGAAATGAACCATGCCAGGAATATACGAGCAATCTGCAGCTGACTATATGAAGATACCGATATTGACAGAAGATAAGGAGAATTGTATGATAAGAATTATAAATATTAGAAGAAAAATAACACTGCTTCATTTCTGGATTTTCCTTCTTTAAAGCGAACCTATAACTTTTTTCTTTATCACTCACAATGTGGTGGCACAGTGCGTGGGGTGTGCATGTTTCCCCCGTGCTTTGTGCCATGCAATGTGTTGGCATCTATCCAGGGTATATCCAGCCTTGTGCCCAAGTTCCTTCAGACCCTGCATGACCTACACAGGATAAGCGGTATAGGTGATGGATGAATAATGTTTGTGTGTTTGCACTTTATTTCCATATCCGTGTGGGTTTCTACTGTGTTCTCTGGCTTCCTTCCACCAACCAAAACATGAATGCAGGTGAATTGACTATGCTAAAATGCCGCTAGGTATGAAAAGTGTGTGTATGCGATAGGCTTGCATCCTATTCAGGGTTTGTTCTCATCTCATGTCCAGTGTTCAAGGGATAGTCTCTAGATCCACTATTACTGTACCTTGACCAAGTTATGGTTCTTACTTACAGTACATACAGCTTGTGAGGATATACAACTTTACAGTACATGTGCCTTCCTCTGCTTAAAGAGTTTTATATTTGTTTAATAGAACCTAACAGTACATTTCAGATGAGGTGCATAAAAAAAATGCAAAATGCAAAAAAAAAACAAAAAAAAAAGGCTTAAAGGCCATTGGTGGGCTGGGGATCAAAGACATTGTAGTGGCATTTGCTGTGAGCAGAGACATGACACTGAGTCTCTTCACTCAAATTAACTGCCCTCAAAGGCTGTAATTAGACATTTTTAAAGGATTAGAGTGCAAAAAATGATGCAGTAATACTTCAGTAAAGTTATGCACTGCAGTAGTGTACTCTTCCCTTCTCCTCACTGGTTCATTCATGAGCATCTGTCTCATTCTTAATCCAAGGACTTCCATGGGGTGACTGCTTTTATATAAATGTCACAATAGCTCATGCAGAAACAAAAAGGCAATAGAAAAGCCATGATCAGGGCTTATAACTTCTCAACAACTGTGCTGTTTTTGAAGGGCCAGCAAAAATGTATGTTTATGGAGGACGACACATCTGTCAGCCCTGTGTACTGTAACAAATTAGCTGCCAATCTGAAATGATGAGCTTTCTCTGGCCAGCATCCCACATTTTAAAGGCAAATTGTCACTACGAATGATCGGAATGCATGCCATCATGCTAACCAACGTCGACTGGGCCATTTACGTTCCAAAACGACTTCATTCTCTGCTCAATGGATGAATAGAACAGGCTGAGCTGTGTTTATTCGAGAAAGAGGCTGCTGGTGGAGAAAAAAAAAAAGCAAGCAATAGATTTGAGTCTCTCACAGATCAGAATTGTTTTGTGCGTTAGTGAGACTGTGGAGAAAAAGCACACTGTTTGCTTTTCTGGGAGCAGGGAGGACCGGTACACACACTGGACCTCTGTCTGTGCTCCTCAAGGAGGAGGGGAGACGACACCAGGAGCCGCAGTTCTCATGAGGACCAGCAGGGGACCAGAGAGAGCAGTCTGGGCAGGGTGCGGCTCCTTTTTCAGGTCAACGAGTTCCTTGTGATATGCAGAGAAAAGCCCATACCTCAGCCACAAAGAGAGATAAGCACCCCACTCGATACACTCATTTACGTCTATTCTGCGTAAGACACCACACACACACACACACACACACACACACACACATACGACATGTATTTTTATACTGTATATTATATCACATTCAGCAAGTTGAGGAACAGATAAGAAAATGAGCTTGTCAGTCAAAACACACACTTCTGCAGATGCTTCGCATTTATGAAAACACACCTATTCCCATAATATGGACACACTCAAAAGTGTTTCTGCAAGGGAGTACGTAAAACTGCTTAAAAATGCAGTGCAGACAGGACGTGCTCAGGTTTTGGCGGGAGAAATGAGAGGCGTGGTGCAGGAATGAACCCGGCACCCTCTGGCTTGATTAAAACTGTCTGTAGGCCAGATGTGTCAAAGCAATGCTGTGTGCACTGCGGCAGCAAGTGTCCCTCATTCCCCGTAGGCATGAATTTCCAGTGTGTGTGTGTGGTTATGTGTGTGTGTGTGGTTATGTGTGTGTGTGTGTGAGACAGATAGAGAGCGAGAGAGAGAGATGGGGAGATGAGGTGAGCAGGCAGGAGAAGCGGGATTGTGTTACATTAATAAAGCTTTGCTGTGCTGGTCTCGGCTGCAGCATGAGGCTGGGTGAAACGGGGTTGTGCTGGCAGCTGTTCAGCACTAAGGCCCGCCCAGCCAGTGTGCTGCTGCAGAATTTAATGCCTACACACACAGTCACGTTCAAATGCACACACGTTTATTGCATACAGGCGCATTTATATCCACAATGCATTGCCTCGGCCTCATAGCCCCTGCAATGATGTCCGTAATATTATAATGCACTATAACTCATGTCCTGGCTGTAGCATATCAGCTAGCACTGACCACTACAGTATCTCACACAGTATCAGCCATCACCGCTCCCCACTCCACACGGTTTCTATGTGTCAGTGAATATTTATTGCTTTTCATCAGGACACTGCAGAGACCCTGCATAGGGTACTGCAGTGTACTTTTTCAAAAGAAAAAAAAACAGTTACTGCATAAATTAAGATATCACTACAGTTATAACTGCAATGAACTTAAAAAAAAAGTAATGATTTTGCCAAAATCTGTACAAATCTGTATTCTGCATTTGGAACAATACTGAACTAAATAGATTACATAAAATTTTATGCATTTTCATTACAAAAAGCCAGTTTTTACAGTCAGGAAACTATTTTGGTTGTTACAGAAAGGAAGAGCCACTGTGTAAGGAGGGACACAAGTCAAGTGGTCAAATCAAATGGACTTATTTTACATTTTAACCAGCTGGAATGATGAACAGGACCTTAAGCATCCCTATATATAAAACCTCCCTATATAAATTGCACCTGTACAAAAAATGCAAGACAGCTAATACTACTACTACTACAAGTAAAAAAAAATACTGCAGTAATAATAATAATAATAATAATAATAATATGTGGTAAGTATGGTAAGTGCCAACACACTCAGCATTAAGAGCTAACAAGAAAGC
>JAOVVB010000015.1:6515325-6529645 GCA_028570985.1 Heterobranchus longifilis | reverse complement strand
GGGGTGGGGGGGTGGGGGTGGGGGAATGACCATTGTGACCTTTTTGTGGCTGGTGGCTGTGTTAGTGATTTAGTATGTAGATAAATTATAGAGTAAACCGTATAACATTTATGCAAAACCAATATACCAATATATGCTATTTGTATTTTGCAGTTCATTCTACCACACATATGAAATATGGAAATACATATAACATGTATTTATTTTTAAATAGGCATGGTGGCATAGTACTAAGCACTGTGGCCTCACACCTGCATGGTGGAGGGTTCGAGTCCTGTCCTTGGGTCTCTGTTTGTGGAGTTTGCATGTTCCCCATGCTTGTGGGTTTCTTCCAGTTTCCTCCCACAGTCCAAAGACATGCAGACTAAGTGGCGTTCCCAAATTGCCCGTAGTGTGTGAATGAGTTTGTGATGTGTGTATGTGTGTGTGCCCTGCGATGGATTGGCACCCTGTCCAGGGTGTACCTCGCCTTGTGCCCTAAGTCTCCTGGAATAGGCTCCAAGCTCCCCTAGACCCTGTACACAGGATTAAGCAGTATAGACGATGAGTGAGTGAGTGAGTTAGTGTACAAAGCCATGCATATAAAAGTGGCATTTCAAAATTGTGTGAGTGTGTTTATGTATACGCAAGATCTGACACTGGTTTTATGCTGGATGCCCCTTCTTATTGCATCCCTCCCATTTCCTATACACACACCTACAAACATTTGAGTATTTTGGACTTCTGTGTAGAGTAATGGCATAATATCAGTAAATGGATCCGTATCAGTTCCAGATCTCAAAAGTTGAACGGAGGGCTACACCAGAGGTGTGAATGACCATGGGAATGTTCCTGTGCATGCTGAACTGTGACAGACTGGCATCCCATCTAGAGTGTATTCCTTTCTCATGCTCAGGTTTCCTGGGATAGGCTCTGGATCCACTATACCCCTGACCAAGATTAAGAGGTTACTGAAGATGAATGAATGAATAAATGAATGAACTAAATTGTTCATATCAGACATATCTATATTCATTTCTTAACCTATTTACTCTACAGGGTAAACAGTACAGTAATTATTCTAAGATGCCCTTTAAATAATGCAATAAGAATCGCATTTTTGTATTGCAGGTGTTTAATGTCTCCCTTTTTATCTCTAGCTTAAACTGGATTTTTGGTTCCCCAATAACTCAGAGCAAATGCTGTGACACTCTAGTCCCTCTTGGCACACATACAAAGAGAAATCTGTTAAGAGCAACCATCCTTACACATCTTTAAACATGCCTCACATGCTTATGTTCACCGAACACTCACTAAACATATAATTATGTTTAAACAAATCATTCCTTATAAATATTTTAAGTTACAACAGTTAGCCAGATTGTGCAGACAGGTGAAGTCATGTTAGTAAGTGTTTGCTTGGTTGTAAAGCCCAGCTCAGCAGAAGAGAGCTCATGTGCCCAGCTAGTGTTTACTAAATGTCTGCATGGGTAATTGCTGAGTGCATATTGTTGCACTGTGTAAATATAGCACATAGCACTTTCCGTTTGGTAATTACAACCTGCAAATAACTTGCTGCTTTCTGAAAATGTCTACCTATGTAAAAAATGACCACTGTTCTTGTTATGGGCATGCGTGATAATGCTCATAACAATTAACAAACTTCTGTTAGGCCTGGAGTCTTTTTGGTCAGAAAAGCTTCTGAAAGCAGTCCGAAGAAAATTACTTAAATCCTTAAAAGTGTTTTATTTTAGAACAGTACAAGATTCTAGCTACAGTATCTCTCTCCTGTCCATCAAATGAAGAGGCAGGGCAGTAAATGACAAGTTATATTAGGTTAAAGCGCAGGTTTTATTGTGTTCTGTTTAAAATGGCAGTGTTTCAACTGGTGCACTAAAGTGATTCCATCTGTCAAAGGCAAAATGAATTATGGAAAATGTGCGGAATTGTTTAAAATGGAACTATTGTATTCTATGTATCTGTTTGGTGTGCAAAATATATATTCGGATTTGGAGCTGTATTCAGATTCAAACCCAAAGTGGGTGTGACCTAAAAGGTTTGCCAGGAAGATCCACAAAGCATCAGGTCAGAGATGCTGTAGAGGAAAACAAAAAAAAAAAAATGTGAGCAGGAGATTTATACTTCTGAACCCTGACCAGGCAGTTAATGTAAATGAACAGTGCTCCTCTTATGCATATCTTTATTTGTAAATTTATAGAGCACATTATCTGTTTACTTCAAATTATCTTTCATTTTAGGTACATCTATAATATCTTTTAAACCAGATTGAAATGAACAGCCGTGCTCCGACTTCTTAAAGTGCCTCTCTGAACTGAACATTTATGACGCTTGCTTAGAAGGAAACACTAGCATGTGTTCATCAGTCAAATTCTTAATTCATTAAGAATGTCCTACCTTTTCACAAGACTCCGTTGGAATTCTGCAGTTTTAGACATGTGGAGTAATTTTAATAATGCATTTTAAGTAATGACAGCCATGTCAGTAATCAAACTGTTAATTCCCTACATGGAATCCTCTTTAAATTTTTGCTCCCCACTTTGTCCATATGGTTTGGCATTTCCCACACCATCCACACACAGCAGGCTCTGCTAAAGCTGTGAAAGACCAGGTTGAAGAGAACAGGAGGAGAACAGAAAAAGGAAAATCCTGCTGTCCCACAAAAATACATGCAGCTGTGGCCTATATACTGCTGTCTACTTGCTCGCCTTAAATCTGCCCAGACCGGTTTGCATTGATGAAGGTGATGGAGCATCCTAGCTTGAACTTATGACCCCATCACTTTAACTAATCAGAAAGGCCATTTCAAACACAAAAACATATGCACAAAGTGAAAAGATGGTTCTGTGTTGTGTTCACTAATCACTACTTTTTAAGCTAGCATTATGGAGGATCCAGATTAGTATACTCTAAAATCTGTTTATTCCCATTATTTATTAGTGTTGCGCAATTAAATATGGTCAGTAAAAAGTCATTGAGTTCAAAAGTATTAGACAAAATTATAACATTGGCAAACGTGACCTAGTACATGCTCGTAAGCTGTATACATTTTTGTTGTATAAAGGAAAATATAAAATAAATAAGATTGGTGAAAAACAGAAATAAAGTGTATCTATTATCATACCAATAATATTTTTGCCTTGGGTGTTATGACTGCTCATCAGCTGGGATTGTACCATATACACACATTTGTAACTATTATGACCCTCCCTTCAATTTCTATTCAGTTTAAGTCTCATTGAAGCTGCATGTGCTCCCTCAGCCAGAAGTTTAAAATAAGGCACTGAGCTGACAGTTTGCTCATCCAACTCATTATTATCACTCAAGCACATTTCTGGTGAAGAGAACTCTTCCAGTAAAAATGACGTCTCTATTGTGACGCTACACTGTGACACATTGCCATCTCTTATTTCTTTGTCCATCATTAGCATAAAGTTTATCCTGGCCTTGCTAATATTGACAACCTTTTCCTCCCACCACCTTGTCACGAAATGCACATTGCCTCCTCACCCCCCACTTGTGACCTTCCATTTAAGGGGGATTTTAAAAAGAAATATGCACGAAAGACAAGGGTTAAAAAAAAAAATTAGATAATTAGTTATTTGTATATTATGGAATATGGACAAACAAGTGATCTGACCATGGTGAATCTTACAACATTACACATTAACATACCAAACAGCAAATTTTAATATGCGACAGTAAAACCAAAAACACACCAGAGCAGACAATGCTTGCTGAATTTTCTATGTGCTGTAATGAAATTATCAAGTTAGCCTTGCAACCTACTTGTGTAGTTATGGTTAGGAGTTATTATTTATTCTATAGCCCAGTATTCCTCTTTCAGTTTTTGAATACTCGTATATTAATCACATGCAAAGTTGGCAACGCAAAACATTTGCAAGCCCTTGACAAGAATGAGCAGACGGAAAAAAAAGTGCCAATACATTCAAGTTCAAATTTCTTCTTTTAAACTGTCAGACCATCTATCAAACCTATGTGTGCTGTAGTCAATCAGTAGTGGGCGTCTGATGTTTAATGAGAACCTGTCCTGGCATTTTGAGGTAATGAAAATGGTGGTTTTGTTGGATGTTTTTGTTGCTGTGGTTTGTGGTGTTTCTTTGTTAATGTGCACAATGTGTTGTTAATGTGAGTGTATAAGAAGATAAATGTGCCACTGACCGTTAGCCAAGCTCTTTCATTGACCAATAGAATTTCAAAATCACTTGTGTGGTTTCCTCTAACATCATCTAAAAAAGTCTAAAGTAAGAAGCAAAATTTTTTTTTTAAATGTCGGATCGAATAACAATAATCTCTGACCAAAGAAACTGCATCCAGCAATCACTTGCTTTGCGACAATGACAATTGTTAAAAGCACTACACAAATAAAATTGAATTGAACTTACTATATTAAAAAGTTTTAAATTGAATCACTCATATGCTACATACAAGTTCATATTGTCCCTTAAACAGGGTCAAAATTTACAAACATGTAAATTCCTTAAACTGTAGGTTCACATGGTTTTTACAGATTTGACTCTTTTTGCCTGTCAGAGAAAAAAACAATGTAATAAAAAGCCAAAAATCACCTATTGTGATGCTGTTGCAAATATTTTCATCCCCTAAATATTTTCATCCCCATTTTATAAGCTTGTCTACGTGGAAATTGGTTTGCAGTAGCTGCCTGAATGACACCAGTTATTTAGCAGGCTGGGTTAAAGGCCATGCACACATGGATCAGGTTTCTCTCTTAGAAATCAGTCCCGGACTGAACTGAGTAGCTTCTTTTCTGTTACGAAGCCTGCCACAGACACAACATGTACTGACGGGAATCCTCTGGTTGCAGTCCAAATCACTTTGGAAAAAGGCTCTGAATGAATAAATAATGCCTTTCTACATTACCTGTTGGACCGGAGTAGGCAATCTAATTCTGACTGGTTACTAAGGCTGGAAATTACCTGTGTGCCTTTTCACAATTTGTAGGTAACATTTTAGCTGTAGTTTTAGAATTTAGCTAGTTTTTGCCGAAAGCTAACAAGTAAAATGCATTATTGGTGTTTAGGTTTTCTGACACAATACTCTGCTTTGTATTCCCTAAAAAAAAAAGAAAAAAAAGATCTGAACCCAGATAATGTGAGGGTTCATTGCTTCCACAACAAATACGAAAGCGTGCATGGTAGTAAGACTGCTTATAAAACCTACAAGCTTAATTTATGCAAGCCAGCTAAAGGCACGTTAATAATGCCTCAGGTGTTAAGCTTTTAGTTACGTAATAAACATCACAAACATCTAGGAACATCAAAACAAGTTGTGGAATATTCGGTCAGTGGTGTTTATACAGTAAGACTGAATAAAAAGGGTTACATGAGGTGAAAGTCATGCAGATTATTTCCTTGTTTTGCGGATACATCTATAGTTTTATACATTGCATACATTTGTATGAATTTACTTTTAGTTATTTGCAATAGTGTCTATTGTCTTCAGCTTTAACACTAGAAATTTCCACTTAGTAATAGGATTAATAATGTATTATATTATTAGCAATATGTTAGAAGGCATCCTTCCATCCATCCATCCATCCATCCATCCATCCAGAAACCTCTGTAGTACAACTGGGGACAGGGAAGGCCAATGGAGACCATTATATTTATTCCCATTTGTACACCCGTGGTAGTACACATGCATGCATGAACTATGGGCAATTTGGGAATGCCAATTAGCCTAATGTTTTACTGGGATTAGTTAATATTTTTACAATGGAAATGGAAGAAATTAAGTTTAACGTGATGGGGTCATTTTTAAGACAAAACTTAAAATCTTTATCCGATCTACTCTTTCAATTTCTCATCTGTGATTCACTCTCCAATCACCGATCAGGGAGTGTATCTGACGACAAAATAAGTACAACTTATTAATAAACATAACAATGCGTAAGATATTCAACCATACAATTATTTTTCTTTTTATTAATAAGTTCTGCCGTACAGAAAGACAGGCAGACATGTACATGTGCTTTAGCCTGAAATAATATCACTGATTACATATATATTTTTTTAACTTTAACCTTCTAACTATTTCAAAAAACCTCTTTTGCTGTCAGCGGTGGGTACTTACACTAGTTATAATTTAAATACATAAGTACCAGGTGTATGAATAAAGGCTGAGTAATGTGAAGCATGCAGAATGATGACGTTCCTGTATAAGAAGAGTGCAAAAAGCAATTAGATAAAGTATTTTAAACTAACAACCCAAATGACTACAGATCCCATGGCACTTTTTAATATTTTTCTTAAGAACTCCTTTGATCTAATGAAATAGGCAGTATAAAGACGTGCAATACAAATAGGTTTAACTTAAATTATTGCATTTTAATAATAGGATCTGGATCCACCATAACCCTGACTAGGATAAATAACTAAAAAATAAATAAATAACTTTTACTAGGATAAAAAATAACTAAGTGAGAGTATGTTCTAATGCACCATGCAGAAATAGACATAGAACCAAATTTATCAGTATTATGACAATAAGTCATGCCTAACTGCCCTTTTTAACCAAACATTGCAGAGAAAACAGGTATCTTTTAAATAGCTTTGCAAGTCATTTTGTTATGTGATACTGTGGGTTTTTATCTAATCAAAGTAATGGCTTGTAGTTGAATACCACTTTTGAGCATTATATCATCCTTTATAATTTCATATTATAGCACTTAAAGATTGTTTGGGGAGTGCGGTTTCCTTTTTCATTTCAGCCTAAAAGCTCGAGTGAAAACACTGTCTCGTTCTCCAACCTCCTCTACAAATCTGCCCGTGTGGCCTTCACTGTGTTGACACTATATTTACAGTTGAACAAATGGATACGCACACACACACACACACACACACAGAGAAATATTTGTCTATACCTGTTATAGATCCCTTATTTATCTTGCTTATAGTAACAAACATTATTAGCCAAACATTTAAATATATAATCATTCAGCCTGTGTTGACCTTTCTAAGGCAAGCCTAAATAGCAAATGTCACAGCAAGGGAGGACTCCAGTAAAGCTAATATCATGGCTATCATAATATCCCTGAAGACATGCTGTCATCTTAACAAAATGACACATACTGCCTGTCGTCTATTAACGACTGGCTTGGCGTACATCACACAGAATTATCTTTATGCATATAGGATGTATATATTGGGAAGAACTAAAAATAATCACATTCAATACACTCACTAAGGGCTAATCTGAAATCAGCCATTATGCTCAATGTGTGAGTAATTTCAGCATGGTGTATGTCCCGTAGAAGACTGTTTATGAGACACACACATATTGGCAGTGACAGGTATACTGCCGTATAAACACGACACAGCAGTCATAAAACCTGTGATCTCATAAAAGCCCCCTTTCCAGCTATCGGTTCACATGGGAAAACTGCACTTTTGTGGTAAATATATAGCACAGGGATGTTTTCTTTCATATCAGAGAATACACTGTGGCCATTTTATTGCCCCTAGTTGCTTGGCTGTATTTCATGATGGGAATAACACGGAAACACTTTGTGACAGGAGCTTTACATGCTGCCCCGGTCCATTATTTTTAACTGCTTATTATCTTGCAAGACAGTAGAACTGACACAGTAACCCATTTATATGTTTTAAACGCAGGCACCGTCAAGTTGAGGCAAACAAGATATCACCGGTAGGATACATGCACAGTGCTAAACAAGTTGCTTTAAATAAGCAACAAATTAAACTCCTTATTATGAACACTACAAGTTAGTTACTGACTTACTGATCAGAAGGTCAGCGATTCAAACTCCAGCTCAACCAAGTTGGCATTGTTGGGCTCTTGAGCAAGGCCCTTAACCCTATCTGCCCCAGGGGTGCTATATCTTGGCTGACCCTGCACTCTGACCCCAGTTACGCTGGGAAATGCAAAGAAAGAATTCACTGTGCTGTAATGTATATGTGACAAATAAAGGCTTAATTTAAAAAGACATGGTTAAGAACAGGAAGATAAAGATGCATTAGGACCAGCGGCGGCTGGTGGAATTTTTTTTTGGGGGGGACGCAAACAAAATTAAAGTTAAACTTTTAATAATCACCTGTAAATAGCCATAAAAGTGCTGGAAAAGCACCAAGGGTAAGCTCGGTCGTGATCACTTGACTGCTGCTTAATTAGAAGATCAGGTGTTTCAAGCTCTTTAACTTTTTTTCTTCCTTAAATAAATAAATTATATTAAGAAATACAGTGGAATATTGTGACTAAATGACTTTATTTCATTATTAAAATAAATGATTATTATGTTAAATAATTACATGTTAAAGTAGCATTCGTCTCTGCCTAACTTTAAGGGGGTGGCGTCCCAGCCCCCCTTATTGACCGGCCACCACTGATTAGGACGTAATGAAACAATCAAACAAATATAAGAAAACTTATATGACAGGTGCAGCAAGTATCTTGTCTCATCGTCTCATCATCTACACCGCCTTATGCTGTATACAGGGTCACGGGGGCCTGGAGCTTATCCCAGGACACTTAGGGCACAAGGCATGGTACACTCATTTACACACTATGGGAAATTTGGGAACACCAATTAGCCTAATCTGCATGTCTTTGGACTGTGGGAGGAAACCAGAGAACCCGGAGGAGACCCACCAAGCACAGGGAGAACATGCAAACTCCATGCACACAGAGGCGAGAATGAAACCTTCCGGGAAATCGAACCTGGTCCCTGATGGCGCATGGTGACAGTGCTAACCACTAGGTAATAGATACTTAAGTATCTATTAATTTTATATTTGGTTATAAATTACATTTTTAAATGTGTTTTTATTCTTGTCATTTGCACATTACAAGAGTGTAAACTTGGCAGTAAATGAGCTGACTAAATGTACACATTGTTCTGGAGTAATGGATTGCATACCCTGAGCATGATGCAATTTAAATGACACTCAAACCCTTGTCGGGACCTGCCTGATTCTGATGTTGCAGCACAATTGCAAACATACCAATACGTCAACGTTATTAATACGTCAGCACAATTGTTTTCTTACCAGGTGAGAATGCTAAACTGCAGAAACACAGAGCACATATTGGTCCATAAAACTGCCTGCCTGAAAAACACATCAGCACCCTGACCTCATCAATCTGGCACCACATTAAAGAGAACATGCTGCCTCTCATTTACAAGTACACAGAGAACATAAAAGGTAGGGGTATGGGTTGGAATGTTTGGGATGCACTGTGTGAAAACCACAGATACTACGCTATATGAGACTGAGCGGCAACTAAGTGCTATTAAGCTCATGACAAAAGCCACTCCTTTATACTAACTGATCTCCACTTTCTAGACCTTCGCTTTTCTGTTTCCACAGCTGGAAGGAACAACTTTGATGCAAATGCAAACACTTTGCTTACTTGTTTGGTTATCGCTCTGCTCTTTATTCACAAGTTGATGTTGACATGTAACCTGATCGTAGGAGGAAATCTTTCAGTATTGTTTATTCTAATGTACTATGTTTATGTGTGAGTACGGAGGGCAGTACCAGCATGAATAACGTTGACGTATTGCTACATTTGCATTTGTTGTCATGTAAGACACGAGACTGTATTTACATTTGACACAGTTGTAAGGGCTGCAGTCATCTGACTGAAGAGAGAACATTGTGAAGATGAATAGCGTTGACGTAACCTGAGCCAAGGAGGTCTAACGCTAGATTAGTGCAAGAGTTTGTATAGATTTTGGCTAGGGTGGACATACAAACAAGCCTATGAGGCAGATTGTGTTGAAAAACTTGCCCAACAACTACTTCATTTCACAGGAAGAGGCCATTTGACTTGCACTGCTGACTACCACAGACCATATTGCTTCAAAAAGCTTATTGTGTCACAGACTTCCAAAGTTTATTTTGGAGACAAACGTGCAGAAAGCCAATTAGATTGGAACATTCAAGATTTTGAAACTTGTTGCCAGCTACTGTAAGTGTACTAAAGTACACTCTGAGGCAGAGTCTAGACAATACACAAATTGTACAAATAGCACTAATGATTGCAGAACATATTATTCGGATGGACACAGAGTCAAAAAGACATACTCAGTACTCTGGTATCACCCGTTCAGTCCATGCCTGTTTGATTGCATCCTGATTGACTGAAGATCATGTACAGAACATTTTTTTTAAAGTTAGTGTAGGCATAGTAGATATCCTGGCCCATAGACTTCCATAAGTTTGAATAATGTTGGACATTAGGTTGGACAACTGAAATATAGCGCTAACACTCATGCAACTTCATACAACCTACACCACAAGCCAGTAATAAGGAAGCTTGTGGAAACTTAATAAACCATCAAGCAAGAGTTCTTTATTGTATGTTGACCCCATGGCTGAGTGAAGAGTTAGACATTTCAGTATGGACACATAAATTTATCTGTCATGAATCATGCTGTTAAAAGCATGTGTCTGACATGCAAGCAATTTTAAATTAGGAAGTTCTATTTCTGACACTTCATCATATCCATTACACTATAACTGAACATGAGGACAGAAAAAGAGGTGTTCATGTGATCTCAAGGTGTTCATCTGATATCAAGAGTCGGACATATCATACGGATCCTGGCAGAGTCCAGAAACTTCAGTTTTCCCGCAGTCATTACGTCTATTGCTGAGGAGCACTGGCTCGCAGCACACCAGCTACCAGCACCATTATTTAAACTTGACACAACAAAAAAATTTGCACTAGAAACAAACTTTCATTAATTATCTAATTATCTGTCACCACTGTCACAGCATGGAAAAGCCATGCGTCTCGGATCTCTATTCACAGCTTTTTCTCTGCTTCATTAAGTTACTAACACTATTTAATGGAAAAATCACTCTTAAACACTTAGGCATTATTACCTTGGCGGTAGAATATTTGAGGCAGATAAACGGTAGCCAAACCTAAAACAGAAAATCCAGTGAGTTTTAAGAGACTTCTTTGTTGCTGTACTTGGAATTGGCCTGACAGCTGTAGTTATTCCTGTAGGGGGATTTACATAAAACAAGCACTAAAGTGATTTGAACCAAGCATTTCAACCCACTGGGCCAGGCTAATATTACATATAACACTGAAGTCCCTATATGGCAGCAAGGTGGCTTAGTGGTCAGCACAGGTTTTGTGCTTGATTCCTGTCTTAGGGTCTGTGTGCATGGAGTTTGCAGGTTCTCTTCATGGTTGGTGGGTTTCCTCCGGGTACTCCAGTTTCCTCCCACAGTCCAAAGACATGGAAATTGGGCTGATTTGTGTTCCCTAATTGCTCGTAGTGTGTGAATTTTGACTGGAGGTTCCACCATGGTTGTGAAGATGGAAATACTGTAAATACAATGGTCACTATTGGCCATGGTCCCTAGTTGGACTATAGAGGTTCCTAGATGGATTAATGGAAACCTCATATATACTGCATTAATTGTAGGCCATATTACTGCCCAGTTCTGTCTGTAACCCTACTAACCTGGCTAACTTCTTTGACTGTTTCTTGATAAGCCCCCAGGAGAGAATTGAAACCGCAACAGTATCTGCGCACACGGATCAAAAGGGTCAGTACAGGTGCTTTGATCGCACCACTGAAAGAAGAGCATCCAAATGATGAAAGAAAAGAGGAGAAAAAGAAAAGAAAGTCTTTGATGCCAGGCTTGTGAAAAACGTGTCTCACAATGGTCTGGAAGTGGGTGTGTGGCATGCCTGGTTGACTCATTCAGCAGGTGTGACTGGAGGTCTTAACGCCAAATGCGCTTTTATATACGCAACGACTTCAAAGCAAAAATCACCTGCACTTACTATGAAGTTGCAAAACAAAGTCACACATGACTCCATTCCCAAAGTAAAAGCCATAGTGTGTGTGTGTGTGCATGGGTGCGTGTGTGTGTGTGTGTGTGTGTGTGTGCGTGTGCTTGCAAGTGACTGGTATTTTAAGGTCACTCCTGATAGCACTAACCTCAGTGTAAAGTGTGCACTTTGCAATATCAAACACTTCATAATGCTCTAGTATATATTTGTGGAATAAAACTCACAGGAACTTCTTTTTCCACAATGTGTCTTTGTCTACCAGACGGTGTGCCCTTGAGAAATAGAGAGTGGGCTTTTGTGCAAAGGTAATATGATCACAGAAACTAGTGGGCTTTCAACGAATGCATTATACAACCTTGTAGTTTACATAATTCAGAATATCAGCTCGAAATATCAACAGATTCTGCATGGTAGCACTAACAGAAATAAAAATACATGCTATCTCGACTTAGTTTGATTAAAGTTGTGAAGCTGGAATTCAAAATAGAACCTTTTACTAAGGTCATGATAGTTGTAATATAGTGTAAATGTCACTACAAGCCAAGTATTATTTCTTCAGAGACAGAACTATTATTTATTCACAGTCAGAAGACTCTCAGGTGCTATCAGGGAGTGTAGAACAGCAGCTTGTTTAAGCAGTGATACTGGGAGTTTTATGAGACATGTTGTATCTTTTAAAACTCAGAATTTCAAGAATAAAAAATTAACTCTGATCATTTCACTCAGAAATAAATAAAAAATAAATAGAAATCTGTAATCACTGTAAACGATTATTTTAGAGTACCTCAATTATATTGCTGAAATAAATATACTTTTCATTTGATTTGTTTTGTTATAAATAAATATGCAGGTACAGCAAAATATAATCTATTATCATAAATAGACATTATAAAAAAAACATTATAAAAATTAGCCATATAAATAGCATGTCCTTAAAATACTTTCAGTGACAGATTTACTATGCATTTCAATTAATTCCATCTTTGAATGTTGGTAGCGACACACCAAATGTGGTTTATGGAAAACTCTGCCTTCCCAACTGGTACAAAAGATATATGCACACAATCATAGACTGATAACCAGAGCTCTGAATGTCAAGGTGTTCCCAGCTGGAAACATAAACCTCTGATAAGTGCAATCATGTTTTTTTGTTATTTTTGTATTTTTTTCCAAAGTGGTAAAGTATAAAAAAAGGGATTGGTTTAGATGGAAAATGCTGTGGGTTAAACTAGTCAGGTCAAGGCCCCTTACTGAGGGGGTTGTGTCTAAACAGAGGGTAGAGCTCAGCAAACCAATTACACTCTGCCAAATAGGAGGAGGGATGCATGTCTATCGATAGTGCCATTATTTTTAGGCTACTGTGGGGAAATGAGGCAAGTCTGTTTGTGTGTTGTGTGTGTTTAGTGCCAAATGAAGGAATATGCAACGGTCAACCTTTTTTGTATGGTTAATATTATACTTCACCCCAGACTAGATAAAGAAGAATCAAAGAACATCAAAGTTAACACATAAAAATCCAGCCCAAACTTTTGGGATATGTTACGAGCATAAGAGTTATCTGGAAAACACATAATAATATTAAACTTCACTTACTGTAGTTGTCTCTGTCTTTGTGGGACTTCTTGTATGTGATGTATTTTTTTGCATACAGTAATTTGATTTTATTCTGAAATGATGCTTAGTGTACATATTGAGCTATAATGCTACAATATATAACTGTAACACAGTATCATAGACAAATGAATGTCTCACAATATACTTTAGTATTTTAAACTATACTTTTTAGAATATATGCAAATATTTTAAAGTGTTGTGTATACATTTATTTTGTACTAAAATATCTAAATGTATGTTAATATCTTTAATCAAACCAAAAATATAATTTATGCAGCAATGTGGTTTTTAAATATATACTGATCAACCATAACATCAAAATCATTAGCATTAATACCACTTGTTGGTTTTAGGTTCCCTGTATGCCACCGGGGCAGTTCTGGACCCTCAAGTGTGGCTCTGCACCTCTGGGGATGCAGATAGGTTGTGAGGTGGGGCCTCCGTGGATTGGACTTGTTTGTCAGGTGCATCCCATGGGGGCTTCATCAGATTGGGATTTGGGGAGTGTAGAGGTTGGGTTGACAGTCTTGGGCTCTTTGCCTGCTGGGCCCCATGTGTGATGGTCTATGGTATACAGGGTGTTTTGGTGTCTTGCTAGTCTGTCCAGTGTGTTGAGTATTTGTGCTGCTTTTCTGTGAGATTGGCCTGGATGGGCTGGCCTTTGGTCCCTGCATGCATAGATGAGCCTTGGGAGCCAGTGAACCTGTCGCCAGTTTGTTGACATACTGTATAGTTTGTGATTAATGTTGTTAGGTTCACCAGGCAGTGGTGTTAATGTTATGGCTGATGTGTTGTCAGAATGTGTATGTCAGAATACAGTGGTGTGAAAAACTATTTGCCCCCTTCCTGATTTCTTATTCTTTTGCATGTTTGTCACACTTAAATGTTT
>JAOVVB010000015.1:6448164-6466704 GCA_028570985.1 Heterobranchus longifilis | reverse complement strand
ATATTCTGTCAATTATTTTGACATATGCGCTTTAAACTCTGATGTGTTACTCCCAAATGTTTCATTTTGCTTCAATCATATTCATCTATGATAATTGCAAATATTTGCACAAATAATGAGCATTTAGAGGATGTGTGCAAATATAAATTTAGCACCTCAAAAGTTATGCGCGAAAATAACAGCCTAGAATTTCTGTAAAGTCTGTCAATAATTTAAGCGTGTACATTTCCTGTAATAAATTGCTACCTTTTGCGATTAGAAAATTGCACACGTTTTTTATGTACATTGGTCAGAACTCTCTTTCAGTTATATCTTAACGTTGCATGCACTGGTGGACCTGAAACCAGTTAAAAAAATTCTCTCTGTACGTCTGTCCAGTCAGATTTTGTTACAGCATCACACAAAACTAGCAAGACAGAATTGAATAGAACTTTGGCAGTACTTTGGTATTTGCCTCAAGTTAAACCTGTACCATAAATAAAATCAAAATGTTGAGTAGAAGTGATGTAATGAGCAGTTACGTGCAACATTTTGACAGTATACCGGGTATGCGTCAAACTGTGAACACATCTTAAACTGACCGCTGGACAGAATGGACAGAATGGAATAAAACTGTTGCAGTACTTGCGTATCTGCCTGAAGTTGAACTTGCACCATAAGTGAAATGAAAATGTTGAGCAAAAGCCATATTATGAACACTTGTGGAGGATTTAATAATCTATTTTAAAATAAGCTACTTGCTCAATATAAAACACCTGCACCAATAGATATTAATTAGAAAATCGAAGCAGAATATTTTTACTGGGATTAGTTAATATTTTCACAGCTGAAATTATAGCGCTGAAGTGGTATGAGTGAATTCTAACATGCTGGAGTCGTTTTAAAAATCCAATCCACTTTTTCGATTTCTCATCTGTGATTCACTCTCTGATTACTGAACAGGGAGTGAATTTGGTTGATGCCAAAAGAATTACAACTTAACATAAACAAGGAGCAAGATATATATTTTTACATTTTACAGCATTTCCTGTGTCCTTAAAAATCTTTTAACCCTGGCTTGAAAACTGAAATGAACATGACACACATGCTAGACCTAAAACACGAGAGTAAGCAGTTATATCTTTTAAGATTCACTATAATAGATACCTGGTTGTGCTTGCTCAACACACACTCCATCGTGTTCCTCAAAGCCTCCTGCGCACCGACACTTGTAGCTGCCGTTAGTGTTGACGCACTCCTGGTGTTCCTCCGTACACACTGGGTCTGGCAGCTCGCACTCGTCCACGTCTGAGGGGAATTTTTTTTTATTTTTTTTTTTTACAAGTAACGATTAATAAGATTATCAAATCTACAAATCATAAAACAAACACACTCATACGGCTTTGGTGTGTACCTGTGCAGGTGCCCTCTTCGTCCCTGTAACCTTCAGCACAGGACAGGCAGTTCCCAGGTCCAGGGCCTTTGCAGCCTGAACATCTGCTGTCACACACTGTGGTACAGAAAAGATAAACACGGTAAACACAGAATCAGAAAAACTGGTGAAAAATGAAAGTAACCACCACTAGAAGAAGACAGGTCTTTCACATCCTGTATCCCCCCCCACACACTTTTTTTTTTTTTTTTTTTTAAATCCTCCCTTCGTTTTATTTGACCACTGGTTTAGTTAAGAAAGCAAAAAAAGTGTCGGTTCGGTAGTTTCCTCCATATTAATGTGGCAAGGAGTCATAAATCATAAATCACAGCTCTGTGCATAGTATCAAGACCTGATCAAGTGTTTACTAACCATTGCAGGAATACGAGCCATCCGTGTTGAGGCAGTATTCTTTGTCTTTGCATGGAGGAGGATCTTTGGAGCACTCGTCTATGTCTGAAATCACATTTAAACAAAAGCAATGCCACAAAAATCATGGGAGAAATAAGATCACTTTGGGACACTGGAATGGTAGCACAGATAAAAAGTTCACAACATAAGCCATAAAATATGCATGAAAAGTATAAAAATGCAAATGTTTCCCACCAACACATGCTTCTTCTTCATCTTCTTCCCAGCCATCTCGGCATTCCTGACAGTCCTTATTAGTGGCTCCAGTGCAGGTCGTGCAAGATGAGTGACAATCTGCAAGCAGGATCACAAGCCAGATACACAATCGAAACTTTAATTAAATCCGAATGCAGAGTGTTTACAAAGGGGTGAATACATTTCTAGCCCAGGTGAATGGGACAATTAGGTTATGGAAAAATTAGTTTAAATCTTTAATCTACATGTTGCCATTTGATGTTGTAAAATGCTGTCGCTTCTCTGCCGCTCTAAACTATTGACACAGACGGCATCCTGTGTGGTAGGAGCAAATGATTTTTTAACAAAATGTCCAAGCTGCTGTTTTTGGAACATGGTGTTTTTTTTTTGGGACAATTATAATTTTAGATATTTTTTTATAATGATAATTAATTTTACACTGTACTTTACTTTGACTGTTGAGTGTTTCCACACACACCTGCATTTTCCTTATTGTGAAAACTGCTGTGTGTAGCACATGCATAGTTACAGCACTGAGGTGTCATAAATGTGATGCACATCATAAGTATATACACACTCGTTGGCCAGTTCATTAGGTACACTTTTAACTATCCTGTCAGCCAGTCACATGGCAGCAACTCTTCTGAATTTAGGCATATAGACATGATCATGGTGATCTGCTGAAATTCAAATTGAGCATCAGAATGTGGAGAAAAATGATTTAAATGACTTTGGACGTGGCATGGCTGCTGGTGCCAAAAGGGCTGGTCTGAGTATTTCTGAAACTGCAGATCTACCAGGATTTTCACACACACCATCTCCAGTAGGTATAGTAATATCCAGTAGGTTCCCTGGCCAAAATGGCTTACTGATGCCAGATGAGAATTGCCAAACTGGTTTCAAGTTGATAGAAAGGCAACTGTAACTCAAATAACATATTGATTACAAAATCTCAGAACACACAACAGTGAAGCAGATGGGCAACAGCAGCAGAAGACCACACCGGTGCCACTCCTGTCAGCTGAAAACAGGAAACTGACACTACAATTGACATAGGCTCACCAAAATTGACAATTAAAAAAAAAAACTGTGGAAAAACATTGCCTGTTTTGAGGAGTCTCACTGTCTGCTGCATTTAGATTTAGATGGTAGGTTCAAAATTTGGCATTAACAACACGAAAGCATGGATACTTCCTACCTTGAGTGTAATGGTATGAGGGAGAATTTTTTGGCATATTTTGGGCCCGTTAATACCAATTGGGAATCACCTCATACTGGTTCATTGTACTCCAATGGCTTCCACTGTCACCAAATCTCAATCAAATAACCTTTGATCAACCAAATCAAAACCTTTGGGATGTGGTGGAATGGAAGATTCGCATCATGGATGTGCAGCGGACAAATCTGCAGCATCTCATGTCAATATGGACCAAAGTCTCTAAGGACTTTTTCCAGCACTTTGTTCAATCAATGCCATTAAAAATTAAGGCAGTTCTGAAGGCAAAATGGGATCCAGTGTATAAAAAACAAATTTTTATATACGTCTGTCTGGGTTATATTTCAGGAGTCATGATACCTTATCATGACCAGATGGCATTAACAATCCCTCCATAGTCTGTGCTGCTTACCTTTGCACAAGGAGAAGGTGTCGTTCCTCTCCTCACTGTAATATCTCTCAGCACAGTCCAGACAAAACTCTCCTTCATATCCACGGTCACAAGTGCATTTTCCGTTTCCTCCCCTCGTCCCGTCGCCATCACATTTACCGTTTCCGTGGCAAGGTCGGTCAGATCCTCCTACGCATGCTAAATGAACACAAATTTTACAAATTTTAACAAAGCTTTATTTAATATTAAACAAAGAAAAGTCAAATAAACTAAACAAAGCAGAAATAATTGTCTGACTTACAGTTACAATCTGGTCCAAATGTTCCTTTGAGGCAGCACACTTTGATGGTTTCAATACAAAACCACTTATGCAAATCTGGATGCTTCGATTTCCTGCGAACAATTTACAGGAATTACAGTAAAACCATCGGCAAGCCAAGTTTCCAGATTAACATTAATTAAACAAACGACGCTTCTCACGTCCTGACCTCTTGAACCACCAAGTCTCGAAGTGCTCCTCGTATTCTTCTACCATGTGGTTACACTCAAAACTGCTGCTCTCACACAGACCCTCGAGAATCTCCACCAGCCGAATCTCACTGGAAACACACCACAGACACCGTCATTCGAGGATGTCACAGCATGCATAACTATGTCAACAATGCACCTTAAACAATGCATGACAGGTAACAGGAGAAAACACAAGTGAGCGCCTTTACAAACTTTGCATGCTTGCAAACTCAACATTTAAGATCTGCATTAAGGAAAGGTTTAATCAAATATAAAGTTAATTCAGCCTGACCTGGTCTCATACTTTGACAGTTTTCTTTCTTCCCAAGCTGTATTTCCACCACCAAAATTTTTCTTGGCCGTTTTTTCAAACCCCTACGTGAATAAAAGACATCAGCCATCATTTACTGTTTATTTTAGTGACTTAAATAAAGCCTATACTTTCTCATTCAAAACACTAGCACTTGGAGATCACAGAGCACAGGACCTACCTTGTTAAAATTATCAGTTATTTGTTTACAAGTGGAACACAGAGATTCAATATCCTTTGCATTGCCAGATCCAAAGAATAAAACAAAAACAAGACACAAAAACAGACTGATCGTGCCCGACAATGTCATGTTTAAAGCATCTGGTGAACTACCAAACTCCAAAAATCATTATAATTAAAAATTAACCATAAAGGAAGGAACAACATCCACAACATCGAATCCGAGTCAGCGAGCAGCTTCCATCATCATGAGAAAAGTTTACCCGTTAGTCGACTGTTATGTACTGTATACTGACGGATATGCAAAGCTTCACAACTCTCATGCCGGCTACTAGCACTGATCCACTTCCGCATTAGTTACCTTGCTACGATTGTGGCTTGTTTTGATTGGATGGTCATCCCTGTCAGTTAAAGTAAGAACCAATCGGATGCCGCCACGCGCGGGCCTTCTATTTCAAACCGCGTGCGAGGCGTTGGATTTTGTCGTATTAGTAATATAGATTTGTACACTTTCTGCAAAAATGATGAATGAGATTAAAATAATAATAATAATAATAATAATAAAAACAATGGTAATAATGACAACTTACATAGCATCAGTATGTACATTTATTTACATTTGTTCAGTGTTTTGTGGTTTGGTACATAAACATTTTATTAAAGGGCCATTTTCAGGTAATATTTAGGACAAATGACAAACCAAACGGATAATATATATACACTACAGAAATTTATTATGAACGTATTAATTTTCTTAACTAGGTTTAATGTTATATCATAATGTCACATTTACCTCGATTATATACGGGTCTCTGTAACTTCGCTATTGATCATATACATTAAACCCAGTTTTCAATATGTGTCAACTTTATTAAAGTTCATGAAAACTACAAATCCCATTAGCAAACAGTAGCTCCCGGATACCCGGATGTGGGGCAGGTCTCTGATTTAACCCATGCGTAATCAAATTGTACAGTTCCTGAAATAGACCTTATGTCAACTTTATGTAAGTGCTAACGAAACAATTTAACGACTAGACAAACAAATGCTTTACATTACACGGACTCATTCAGAATTTCTGAACAGTTATAGAAGACGCTTTAAATCCTGTTCATTTTCGGCATGATGACGTACATGGCCAGCTGGGCGAACAGGTTTGTGGCGCGCATGCGCTCTTTCGTCCAGCATGGCGCGGAAGCGAAGCATTCTCCACTTCCCCCAGTTTATTTTATTAATATCCGTAATTTCTCTGCATTTACTTGTGTGCCCTTTTACCAAAGTCGAAGAAAGCTTTAACTTGCAAGCCATTCATGATATTCTTTATCACAGATTTGATTTGGAAAAGGTAAGAACCTTCAAACATATTTTTCATAAGTATAGTAAATGTGATTTAGGGCTGGACGATTCGATCTGAATTCGATTAAACAATATTGCTATAAACTGCTATATGTAACGATAAGATATATCATTTTGTATACAAATAAATTTATCTAGACTAACAACTGGGCAAATGATCTCATCAGAGGATGTTTGGCAATGTTTATTTATCACCTGAAATATGTTTCTTTAAAAAGTGTAAAAAGTGTAGTACCTGTAATATTGCAGCCTTTTGCAATTTAATAATTGCACAGGGCCATATTGCAATTCAGATTTTTATGTGGTTAATTAAACATAGGACCATATATGAGAGATGGAGGGGGAAAACGATTTAGTTATGAATCACTTTTTTTTTTTTTGTGGCGATTCACGTAAGTGCTCACTGTCAAGTTGAGTTTTGAGACTTTGGAGGCATTTGAGGAGGTAAAACATCATTGTTTTTTCATAATTCTATAGGTGGTACACTGAACTTTTTACACATTTTCAGGAGTAGTGGTAGGAGTGAATTATTTACTAAGTTTGTTTAGAAATATTAATTATGGGGAGGACAGAGATTCATGCTGCATAGTAAACTCTTAAACTCTTGTATTTGAAGTGAGAAAACTAACATCAAAAGTAACCGGTTACATTTAATTAATCAGTAAATGTTTTCGAGGTTTAAAATTGTATCAAAATAGGGGGGAAATGTAATATTGAATTGAGATATTTATAAAATCGTGATGCTTATAGAATCGCAATTTTAATCGAATCGGCACCTAGGTATCGTGATAATGTCGTATCAGTAGGTGACTGGTGATTCCCATCCCTAATATATATATATATATATGTCTGATTTAGTTAAAATTAGTCATGTTAGTTTATAGAGTTTATAATATGTTAAGCTGTGTGATTGAAAGTTGTTTCACTTTGCGTATATAGACACACGTCTGTCTGTAAATGTGAATTCGGGCAAGTTTGCATATTTCCATGGTCATCGACAAGTCCCCTCATCCTGAGGTGTGTTACAACAGCTATCTGTGCTCTCTCCTCTTCAGTACGATCATCATGAATTCCCTGGTGTCGTTCCTCGCACCTTCATTGGGCCGTTGTTCATCTCTGCCCTCAGCACACCTATGGCTGCTTTACTCTCCTACCTCGAGGCTCCAAAGTTTTACACACAGATTATCGGTAAGCCTGTCTGTTTCAGAGGATTACCTGATGTATGCTTTTTCAATACATTTTTTGTGCTCACTGCCATGTGAGTGATCGTGTGTTCTCCACAGTGCGTGGTGTTCTGGGGATGTGCGTCTGCCTGAGTCTATGGCACATGCAGAAACAAGTGCGGAAACATTTTGGCTCTCTGGTCTCCGGCCTTTTCTGTCTTATGTGCACTTCGCAGTTCCATCTGATGTTTTACAGCACAAGGACTCTACCAAATGTGTTTGCTCTGCCTATAGGTTTGTGTATACATGGACATAATATCAATAATATGTATGTTATGAGAATTTGTTACTGTTTATGTAGGACAAAGTACACATTACTTTTACATGTTGTTTTGTTAGGGATACAGAAAGGCTAGATATGATTCTAACAGACTTTTTTTTTTTTTTTTTACAGTTTTGCTGGCATTTACATCCTGGATGGCCCAAAGGCACGGCCCGTTCATCATGCTTTCTGCTTTCGTTATCATCGTGTTCCGCTCAGAGCTCTGCCTCCTGCTTGGACTCATGTTGCTGATGTCGCTATTCAGGAAGCTCAGTATTAAAAAGTTGCTTTATTATGCTGTACCAGCTGGCATTTTGTCACTGGGTGAGAGTTGTTTTGAATGCATGGGCTTGGGTTTTTCACATCGTTGTTATGTGCAGTAAGCTTAATTTATTATTTTTTTTCTAGGTTTCACAATTGGTGTTGACTCTGTGTTTTGGAGGAAGCTGCTGTGGCCTGAAGGCCATGTCCTTTGGTACAACACCATCTTGAACAAAAGCTCCGACTGGGGAATATCCTTTTTGTGACTAAAATCAGTTAAAAACTCAGTTAAAAAGCCTACTGCATTTCCCCTAACAAATACATACTAAGACCTTACAGTATGCAGTTGTGAAATATTAACAATTTATAATAGTACCAGATTCATCTGGAGTCATCCGAAAGAGGATGGCTTCCCTTTTGAGTCTTGTTCCTCTTAGTGCTTTCTTCCTCATGTCATCTCAGGAATTTTTTTTCTTGCTGCTGTCACCTCTGGCTTACTCCTAAAAGATCTAAATATAAATCTATATGCAGATGTCAGTAAAAGCTGCTTTCTCAAAATATCTGTTGTTTAAAGCAGTATATACTGTAAGGTGAATTATATTGAATTGGATTTAAGAAGATGTATTCTACATTTACTAAAATATCAATTGCTGACAGGATGCGTTAGTAGGTGGCGTGGTGTGTGGGGATTCAGGGTGTAAATCTCGCTTCAGGTCTGTCTGTGCTTGGTGGGTTTCATGTGGTTACTCCAATTAAAAAGACATGCATTTTGGGCTAATTGGCATTTCCAAATATGATTGGGGGTGTTGTGTGCTTGGGCCCCGCAATGGGTTGGCACCCTACCTTGTGCCCCAAGTTCCCTGCCATAGGCTCCAAGACCCTACACATTATAAGCGGTATAGACAGTGGATGAATTCAGGTGATTCAGTTTTTCTGTATTTCACAGTGTGCCCAAACTTGATTAGAATGACAGGCTTAAGTAGTGTGAGGTAACTCTGCACTTCTGCATGAACTTTGAAAGGGCAGTTAATTGATATAAGAAACCCAGCATCAGCAAGTCTGTTGGCTTTTTAGGATGGTGCAGAGCTCTGGAGGATTAATCTCTGTTTGCACAATATATTGTAAACGATTATAAACGATTATATATATTCATATGGCAAAATATACTATACTATAAAATCTATACTTCTAAAATATTTCCTTCTGTAACCTGAATGTGTGGGTTTTTCAGATAGAAACAAATTACCCAAAAGCAAAATAATTTTATTAAGTTGATTAAAAAATAGATAGCATGAACATGTTTTAGGTGAGCTCAGTTAGCCAAATTCTACCAAAGGAGACTAATTTTACTATATGCTGCTAATAATTATTTGGTGGCAATCCATGTACAAAGATTGAGCCCAAGGTTGTATGTACTTTAATCAGTTGCTACCAACACTGATGCATCCGTTATGTTTCTCCTGTATTTTCTTAACCACCTCTCAATAAACCTCCCCTTTTCTCTGGTATTTCTACTCTGCGATTCCTCGTGCCCTTGGCGCCACTATCGTCTTCGTCCCGTTTGGACTTTTGGACAAGCGGATGCACAAGTTGCTGATACCCGTCATAGGCTTCATCCTGCTGTACTCTTTCCTGCCACACAAGGAACTCCGCTTCATTATTTACACCTTCCCCATCTTTAACTTAGTGGCTGCACGTGGCAGTGCCTACATGTAAGTAACAATTGACCATTTGCTGCTCCTTAGTAGGATGTGTGTGTACATTTTTCGTTATTCGTTAATGAGCGGAAAATAATGTTACATGGTGTGCTGCTTGTGCCTGATTACGAGACTTTATTTCTTTTTCTTTCAGTTTAAACAACTATAAAAAGTCATGGCTGTATAAAATCGGGTCTGTCGCTGTAATTGTCCATTTGGTGGCAAATGGTGTTTACTCGAGCGTTTCATTATACGTTTCACACCACAACTACCCAGGAGGCAAAGCCATGCAGGAACTGCACGCGTTAGTGCCAGTTAATTCGGGTATGTTCCTTCTAGTATTGAAAAGAAGAAAAAAAAACATTGTAACAAACATCTATACTGGTAGCTTATCTGTATCTATTTCTTGTTTAGATGTGAACTTGCACATAGATGTACTTGCTGCACAGACAGGCGTCTCACGCTTCTTGGAGTTGAATAGCAAGTGGAGGTGAGTAAAAAAAAAAAAAAGCAACACGTATCTATAGTATTATAGATATAGATGGGTATGTATTTGAAGCATACAAATCTTTTTTTTTTTTAATAGGTATGACAAGAGAGAAGATCTGACACCTACAGCTCCACTCATGAAGACATACTCGCATGTACTGATGAAGGCAAACACAACACTGATATCCCTACTTAGTGGTTCTCACAAACCCCTCATCTTCATCCAGGGTTATGAACGCTTGCTGGTCAAAGTGTCACAGTTTCCTCCACTCAGCATTAAATTTAACAACAAGCTTGTCCTTCTCCAGACTCTGACACACTCCGAGCCTAGCTGATGCAGAAGTTCAGAACTTCGTGTTGCGTAGGAGATCCGAGTATGCTGGTACGAGTTATCACTCAAAAATGTACTAGAACAACAATCATCTTTTTCTCCTCCAATAAAAACTGCAGCAGAGCTAATCAGTGTATGAATCTGGATCGCCTGAGAGTTGCGTAGATGTGTTTTGATCTTTGATATTAACTGACACCCTCTGAAATCATTATCTTCTTTTATTTTTACAGTAGTCATGTTCTGGCGGGGGCTCGTGCTCCTTGAATTTTCCCACTTAATATTGGTGTGCTAAACAGGAAATGTTAAATATTAAACGAGCACATAAGTGAGTGCAGTTTCCCTGAAATTGTTAAGGATGCACTGAAATTTCAGCCATATTGTGGGAAAAGTAGTATTCTATGTTTTTGGTTGAATAAAGAAAAAATAGCAGCTGTAGGTTAATTATTTACAGATGACTACAAGGGACATATGACTGATTTTGTAAAAGCATCATACTAAAATATATAATTTTTTAAAAACCTTTTTATCTGATTCCACACAACTCCACATTATTTCCTTTCAATGTTGGATGTTTTTTTCTTATAGATGGTTAATGCCACAAATTTCTCAGATTAGATTTTCTCTGCTAAATAAACACATGCGTGTTTTTCTAATAAAGAGCATCCTCGAGTGTTTTTATCAACATGGTGTTGACACAGAGACCGTGATGCCACACTGCACCTAGTCTTGACGCTCAAGAAAAACTGGTTTGTAAGTCTAATCGCCTACCACGAGCCACCTGGGTTGTGTAACGGCTTGGTCATCTACTCACCACTTCCCTTTCCAAAGAGTGAAAACAAACTGTTACTGGCACAAAGTTTCCTGTTTAAGAATAGGAAAGCTCACACTTTTGCTTCACTAATCTAAAACAAGATTCATGTTTAAGAAAATTACGCAATGCTGGGAAGAAAAAGAAAGGAGGAAAAAAAAAAAGGAAAGGGTAAACATTTTATTAACAAATAACCACCAGAATTGCATGGTTTCAGTCTGACTCTTTACCAAATTATTTTTTTTTTTGGAAATAATTTTATAAAATGTACATCTTGACATTGATCCATAACTTAATACCCAAAGAAAGAAGAAAAAAAATTGTGCCTGAGAAATTAATTTGCTCACCCTGAAATTACAACACCATTTTACATATTTTTTTCCAAGTTTAAAAAAAAGTACTAATTCTAATGGACAGTACCATAATTCATAATATCACAATGAAATAATTAAATTAAAGACATTTAAACAGTTTTCAGTCACAGCATTTCTTTTTGGGTCATGTATTCTTATATATAAAAACAGTATTCAGCATCGGTTTGCATTTTACATATTCATTAAATCAGAAGTCAAAAACATTGTTGCACATCAAATAATATATACAGCAATTTGACCTGAAGTAGTTTGTATAAGGCACGAGGAGAGAGAAGGAAAAAAAATATCTGGCCATAAAAAGTGTACAGCAACACACGCACACACCCCAACTCCTAAATCTAAATAACCCTCGCTCACTCGCTCCCTGAAAACACTTTTCACTGGGTAGAAGACTAACTCCAGTTATCAAGCATTGAACAGTAGTATGCATACAAAACATTTATTTAACTTAACATATTCTAGATACCAAATCTAAACCTCAGTGTAAAGTATTAAGTTTAAAGGGCCATCTCAGAAGTGATTTGGTCCTTGGTCGGGGTTCATTGGGGTCTAAGAAAGTCTTTTGCGCACACACACAAAAAAAACATTCTTAGTACTGAAAATATATCAAAGGAAGGTTGACCTTTAAAAATAAGAGTCTTTCAAGATTTTCTAGCAACGGTCGAGACTGATTGAGGGCACAGTTCACACTTGATGTGCTGAACAGTGTATCTGCTGGTACAATGCTAGGTGGACAACCCACATAGCGTACGGCTACTTTGGCAAGCTCAGGCCACAAGAACAACTTGAGATTCCAATAGTCCAAAGGATCACAGCTCTGGTCAAGTATATCTTCCTCCAAATACTCCAGAACAGCAAGCTCAGATGACTTGGGTCGGTCATCTTGCTTAATCTTTTGTCTAATGTCATCCATCAGTGCCCACAGGTTGTCCTTGTTTGTGGCTGAACTGTTAGATGGAGCTGGGTCTTCAGCGCACCCGTTAGACAACGGGCGCTTTGTTTCTGCAGACGAAGACATGGATACCCTCTGAACTTCTCGTATGAGCTCCTGCTTATACTTCTCTGCTTCCTCCTCGGTGAACAGCGATGTTTTGTACCTAGGATCCAGCATTGTTGCCCATGTATAACGTGGATCATGAAGTGTGGGAGACATTCTGGTCACCATGGCCTCTTTTAGAGATTTAAGCATGTTGTCTATACCCATAGTTTCGTCGAAAAGCATGTCTATCTTGCGGTTGAGGATATGAATGAGCGGTATGACCTGGCCGAGTGTGGCGGTTCGATTGCTCATTTCCCTGCAGGCCACCTCAAAGGGTTTCAGAGCGTTGCAAACTGATTGCATCACCTCCCACTGATCACAGCTTACAAGTTCCCTGAAATTGCACACTAAAGACATTTCGTCAATGGCTTTCTTTTGCTCAACTAACCTTTCAAGCATAAAATATGAGGTTTTCCACTTGGATGGAACATCCTGGATCAACTGATTCTCAGGTAGGTTATAGGCTTTTTGAAGTTCCGCCAGCTTTTCCTTTGCCTTTGCCGAACGATGTACTCGTTCACAGATCTTCCGTGCGATGCTTAACAAACTCTGTACCATCCTCTGGCTCTTTATGGCTTCATTAACAATGAGATCTATGTTGTGACCAAAACAGTTCATGAGAGCGTGAGCATTGTCCTCCAGGACATTACAGATGGCTTGATTATCAGTGACGGTGAATCCGAGCTCCAGGCCTGAGGAAACAATCCAGGTGTCCCAAAGGTACTCAAGTTGCTTCTGTATGCTAAGCATGTTATAATCACAGTCGATCGGGGAGACACCGAGCAGAGCTGAGCAGTGGAAATCTTGCCCCTGAGGTCGGACCTGAGACTCAAACGTCACCCAGTGGGCTGTAAGAGTCAGGTATTCCTGCGTTTGGCTGCTTACCCATATGCTTGTTGTGAAATGAATAATTCCACTCTCAGCCTCTTTGAGGTGTGTAAGGACAACCTCTTTTACACTTTCGTACATTTCCGGGATTGCAGTGCTGGTGAAGTATGATGAAGAAGGAAGAGAATACTGTGGTTGGAGGTATTCCAGTAATCGGTTCAGACCAACGTTTTCCACCACAGCTGATGGCTGAAGATCGAGTGCAAGCATTTCAGCAACGAGTTTGGTGATCTTTTTGGCAACTGGGTGACAATCATCAAATTTCTCATTATTCTCCTCATACGCAGACGCATCCATGAGCTTCTGTTTTACTTGAATTTCAGCTGATGAAACATCACCTGAGAGATTACTGTTATTTTCAAGCACATGCCCATGAAACCTCTGCATGTGTCTGAACAAGCAACTGGTGCCTAGGTTGGTTGTTTTTTTCCCCCTGCTTACTGTGCGGTTACAGTGCAAACAGACCACCTTTGTGGGGTCTGCAGAAGAAAAAGAAAAGTGATTCCACAGCTTTGAAGTCTTTTTGCTGAAAATGGTTTGCCTGTGCTGTTTCTTCTCGCCGACAGGGCTGTCCGTTGCGTTTGACGACACATCCTCCTCTGCAGCGAGGGTGCTATGGAGTGACTGAGGTAAGGTTGCTTTGTCACTTGTGCTTTTTTGGTTCTTTAGGACATCAGGATGCCGTCTCATCAGATGGCGCATCAAACAGCTTGTGCCGAAGTCTCCACGCTTGCCACGGCTAATGACGCATGGACAGTATCGACATAAAGCCTTGAGTTGGTCAACTGGGGATACAATGAAGTGGTGCCATACTTCAGATTTCACCCTCTTCATTATCTTTTTGTTTTGTTGGAAAACTGAGCTTGGCTCTTGAGCTAGACTTGAGACCTCAGCAGAATGTTCTGGGGAGGATGACAGCTGCATACTTTCACTTTTGAAACCAAAAGACATGTTCAGTGAAGAGTCTTGTCCACAGTGATATGAGGCATCGTTTACCTCCTCTTTTAAATCCATATTTTCACGGTCATCCATGGGCACTTCATCTGACGTGGTTTCAGGGGACGAGGAGGTACAAGGGGGTTCCTTTTTTATCTGTACAGTTTCCTGCATCTGCGTTTGTGATAATAGTGTTGGCGGTGTTGTATATGGTGGGGGAATTGTCGAACCTTGTCCGTTTTCTTCGATGACGATGTCTCGATGGGCCCGCCACATGTGGCGAATTAGACAACTTGTCCCGAGGTCTTTTCCATTTTTACCCCGACTGAACTCATTCATACAGTGAATGCAAACTGCTTTGGAGCTGTCAGCAGGAGAGAGATAAAAGTGTTTCCACACAGCTGAACGCCTTCGAGAATTTGCGCTCTTAGGGGTAGATCCTGAGCAATCGGAGCCGATGTCCATGGCATCATCACTGTGGTTGTTAATGGAATGAGGGGATGGGGCTGCGCCAGAGTCGGCCTTGGCACTCTTTTCCACTTTTGGCTTGACTTTTTGCAGGGACTCTTTGGATGCTACATCTGCTGCTTCAGCTGTAGAGGTGGATGGCGAGGTGTGATTGTTTGGGTTGGATTTACTGTTAGCTGCCAGATCGTTATTTGGTGACTTCACAGGAGGTATTAGAGATGAGGCAGAATTAGATGAAGTATTTGGCGAGTCACTGTCTTGCAAAAGTACAGTAGGGTGAGCCCTTCGCACATGCCTCATTAAACAACTAGTGCTGAGGTCTTTCTCATTTTTACCCCGACTGAACTCTTTCATACAATACATACAGATAGCTTTGGTACTATCGCGAGGAGATATGAAAAAATGGTTCCATGCAGGAGATTTTTTTCTTGGGTTAAGAGGGTTTCGAATAGACGTCAGAAGGCTTTGTGTGACCGCATCCATTGCGACATCGTAAAGAGTACTTGTGTAGCCACTCAGCAGGTTATCATAATCATCATCATTACCTCTAGTGACAAAGGGGCCTACAGCCCCATCAAAGAATAACTTATCGTCCTCCTGAGAACTTTCACCCGTTTCAATTGGTTCCTCTTTGATATGTACACTTGAGTCGTTTATTGAATTGTCTTTCTCTGTTTCAGTAGTCTGAGTTGTATCATCTGAAATGGCTGGAGAAGATGAACCGTCCTGCTTATCGCAGGTTTCGGCCTCTGGACCATCTTCTAAATGTCCATCGTCCTGAGAAGATAAATTATTGAGTGTGTCTTGCAGGGGCGAGGATGCAGGCGAAGACTTTTTTGCCAGTGAAACCTCATGAGGGGTCATGCTGTATGACTTAAAAACATAACCGTCTTGCCCCTCGATTTTTAAACAGGTGCTTTTGACCTCTTTTCTCTTGTCATTCTCCACGGAACCATTGTGTTGCGAGTGTATGTCGTCAGTGTTTTGCGAAAGGCCTTCCTCCGCCTCCATTGTAGCAGACTGAAATTCTGCTAAGAAACTATACTTCATCTAATGAAAGCAGCTTGTCGAGTGTTCCAGTGTCATCTGTGTGGCTGTCTCTTTAAACATCCAGTTGAATGGCTACAGCAGCGTATTAAATTCAAATACGGATGATGAAGACGTAGGAAACATGTCCATTTAGGAGAGTTCTTTACTTAATCTGCAAATAAGAGAGGGGAGAGAATTAAAAGAAATGTTTCAACTAAGGAGTCAGTTACTCAGTGATTATAACGTAAGCTATTTATTAAACAGACCAGGCCCCAGTTCTAGGCTTCTAATTTGCTTAACACATGTATGATGAATCGGAATTTTTTTTAAATGATCATAATTATTCAGAACAGATTTGTCCTTTGCCTGCATGTGAAATGTAAAAACTAATACTAGGATTAAATTGTATGGGCTATTTGAATACTTGTATTAATAAGACTGAACAGATTTATTGAAAAACTAATTCACCATCAGCATATTTACCAAAACATTTTTGTGTACAGTCTAATTTTGATGAGCAACAAAATGCTATTCTCATAACTTGTGGTTTCAAAATCATGTGGGCACTTAACTTTGATCATGCCTGTCAATTTGCTATTTTGAATAAAAGTGAACAGAATTAAATTAGTAAAAAAAAAAAAACAATCACTTAACTGAGTTTAAAAAGGTTTAGTTTAAGATGCAGTATGGAGTAAACCATTCTATAAAAACCATCCCAAATATACAGTGTTAAAAGTCTTCAGACCCTTTCAAGTTTTCCCCATTTTATGTTTTACACTCATCTTAAAATGGATTCAAAACTTTTTTCCCCACCATCATTCTATACACAATACACAAGTTTTAAAAGTACTTGGAGTGTCTTGTTAATTTCTAAAATAAATAAATAATAAAGATTGAAATATCCTATTTACATAAGCATCCAGATGCTTTATTATACCACTTGCAAATGAGCACTGGTGCATCTTACTCCCTTCAATAGCCTGCGAGATGCTTCTATAGACCTGCAAGACAAGATTGTGCCAAGACACAGATCTGAGGAAGAATACCAGACAATGTCTGTAGCACGGAAAGAGCACAGCAGCCTCAATCATTCTCAAATGGAAGAGATTTTCATTAACCAACGGTCTTCCCAGATCGGGCTGCCCAACCAAACTGAGAACTTTCTAGTCTGATGGTGCCAAGATTTTACCATTTGGAATCAGGAAATCAGGCACTGGACAACACCTTATCAAAACCATCCCTACAGTCAAACATGATGCTGTGGGTGTGTTATACTGAGACTGGGAGCCTCGTCAGTGTAGAGGGATGCATCCATATAAAGAGCCATCCTGAGTTTAAAAAAAAAAAAAAAAAAACCTTCTCTAGCAGAGAAATACTAATCAGGCTGTGGCGACAGTTAACATTTTAAAAAGACAAAGACCCACAGCATACGGCCAAGAAAACACAGGAGCGGCTTCAATTCAACTTTACCATTGTTAAAAGCATTATAAGCATTATACAAATAATGTCAAAGCAGCTTTACAAAATTAAGAATTTATGGAAAGAAATTAGCACATGTATGGAAAAAAGTATAGACTATAATTAGCAGTTTGTCTCTAATGAGCAGGGCAAGGGGCGACGGTTGCAAGGGAAAACTCCCTGAGATGACAATAAGAAGAAACCATGAGAGGACCCAGACTCAAGTGGGTACCGACACTCACGTGTTATATCAGATAGCATGACCATACAAGTAAAACCGTCCCTGCAACTCTGTGAAATCTCTTGCTACATATCTATGTCATTCTCGTGTATTTTATGATTTAATTTTACAATTTTCGTTCACATGTTGCACTTTGTTCAGCACCTAGGAACTACTTGTTAGAGGACAGGTGCTATATAAATAATGATTGATTGATTAAAAGTTCTGGTGTGGCTCAGCCACAATCTAGACTAGAACCCAATCGAGCATTTCTAGAGAACTTGGCTGAAAGTGGCTGCACCTATCCAACCTGGCTGAGCTTGAACGAATCCGACAAAAAGAATGAAAGACCCTTCACAAAGAAAGGTTTGCCAAGCTTGTAGCATCATTCACAATCAGACTTGAGGCTGGCACTGCTGCCAAAGATGCTTTAACCAAAAATAATAATAATAACAGAAATTAGGTATGGGGCGGTGTTCGATTTCAAGGTATACCGCAGTTTGAAATAAGTTCCTGCGGTTTGATATGCTTACGATTTCTTAAGAAAAGAAAGTGCAGGAATCTCTCCTCCTCCACCTCTGGTTGGTGAACCCCCAAACTTTTCCCCCTGTTAAAAAAAGACGAAGTTGGTTGAATGGGAATTTTTTTGAATTCTAAAAAACACAGATGCCACAGCTTGGAGGAGGAAGGTCATCTGGAGGAAGATGTGCTTGCGAAGGCTGGCTGCCAGAGGAGGTGATACTTTAAATATGATTTCACATCTACAAGTGCACCAGATCACTCTATGCCAAAAAGTTAGAGTCTCCATTGATGGTTAAATAAATATTATAGCTTGCTACTGAGGCAGATAAGGCGTTTAAATAATTAGCTAACATCAGCTAATTTCCCTCCAACGTTACTTTCACAGAGCAGAGAAGTACTAATTATCTGCGAAATTAGAACTCTAATCAATTTAGCTTGTATCATACTTATACTTTTGTTTAAGTCTTCCACCTTTGTGTACATCTGTTCAAAATTACAATTTCTTCAACGGCCTGCTGACTCTCTGGTGTTCTTTAAACGGTGCGTGTTGTAGAG
>JAOVVB010000015.1:6430863-6448064 GCA_028570985.1 Heterobranchus longifilis | reverse complement strand
CACATATATATATATATATATATATACACTGATCATCCACAACATTATGACCACCTGCCTAATATTGAGAAAAACCCCTTTTGGCCCCAAAACAGTAATGACCTTTGTGTCCTGACACTGTCTACTGTAACCAGCATTAAACTTTTCCTCAATTTGAGCTACAGTAGTGCTTCTATTGGACCGGACAATCACTTTTGGTATGTCCTGACCGCTGCAGTCTGGAAAGGAACAACCTACAAGACGAAGTTTTGGATTTGCCATGACTCAGGTGTCTAGCCATCACAATTTTTTCGATATCTGGTTACAATCGCTGCGGCTGGAAGTGGGTAGAATATATTACTGCAGCTCTTATGAGATGCTCCTGGTCTGCAGTGGTCAGGACTTACCAAACATAATCCAAAAAAGGAAAACCAGTGAACTGGTGAACTGGTTCATGGGTGGCCATGGCTCACTGATGCACATGGGGAGTGAAGGCTGGCTCGTGAAGTCCGGTCCAATAAAAGAGCTAGTTTAGATCAAATTAAGGAAAAGTTTAATGCTGATTGTGATAGAAAGGTCTCAGAACACACTGTGCACCACTGTTATGGTCGCCGGAGCCTACTTAATATTAGGCGGGTGGTCATAATGTTATGGCTGGCCAGAGTGTGCACGTGTGTGTGTATGTATACATTTATACACACACACACACACACAATACTATGCACTTGTCCTTTATAATGTCTGGTTATTAGAATTTAATAACCACAATTAAAATAATTTGCTCAAACAGGCTTCTTTGACATGCCAGTGGATCCCTGTGAACCGGGACAACTAACCTGGTGGTTTCCTGATTACTGATGGTTCTGAGTCAAGTCTTTCACCTACAGATGCTTACTTTTTCCACTGGAATTTATCTGATTCACAGAATAGTGTCTGTGCAACTATATAAATGTAATGTACTACAAACAGATTTCTGCACTCAGCCGAAGAGAGAGAACTAGACTATAGACAACATATCAACTGTAATTCCTATCTTTCTTAGTTAAGATTATATATTAAAATAAACGAGGCATATTTTAACCCTTACAGTACCGAGATGTTAAATCTTGAGCTGTAACCCTGCATATGGTGTAAGTGTTGTCTGTCAGTGTTGCCTACTTTAACCCGGAACTGTAGGACACTACAGTACAGAGGTACTTCTCTCTCTCTCTCTCTCTCTCTGTTCCTACTCGAGTTACACCGAAACAAAAGCAATAAAGCGTGAATAATAAAACACAACGGGCAGCGATATGCGGAATAAACGCGTAATAACGCGTATTAGATATACAGAATAGCGCAGGAAAAGGCTTCAGGCGTAATAAGCTCAGCTCCGGGGAAATGAATTAACGTTAGCTTAGCCGTGTTGCTGTTTATGTTTGTATGAGCAGATAGCTAATCACACACGCTTTCCCATAATGTTTTCATAAGTTTTCGCTGTCCAACACAAACCTACGTATTTTTTATATGATATTTATTTAGTGTGTGTGGGTGTCTAAACAGTTTGTAAAATTAAAGGGACGTTTTAACGAATTTAACGCTTTTCTAACCGACAATACACAAGAGGAGCACTGATAGCAAGTTGTTGGTAGTAGTAGTAGTGATGATAATATATTAATAAAAAATAAAATGCTTAGGATAACTTCCAAATCGTTCAAAGTCATTATTAATCAGTCAATAATAACTTACTTAAAATAAAATTAAAATGTATATACATAAAGATTGCACTACATGATAGTTTAAGTTTATTATTATTATTATTATTATTATTATTATTTTTATTATCTGGAGGAGCAAGTTAGCCTGTTAGCTTAGAGGAACACATTTCACCTATTCGAGCTAATGGTTGAAGCTAACTCTGGCCACTGCACTGTCACATGGATTAAGAGCAGACTGACACACAGAGCAACTAAAGCAAAGCAAGACTTCATCCATCAGCCTGACATTACAAGTCTTCAGTTCAATGGGGTTAAGTTTTAAGCTGAATTAGGGTTAGTGAAATACAATGCAGAACAAGGGCATATTTAAAGCTAGCCAGCTAGCTAGCGCGGCCCACAGCACAGGGGGCAATAAACTGCCTGGCGGGGCAGAACCAGATCCTGGTGGTGGTAGAACCAGCCAGAGAACTGGATCTAACCGAAACCCCACACTGCTTCTTTCATTACAGCCGTTTAAAGTCTCATCTAGAAGAAAGGTAGAAAAACTCACTTACCTTCAACTGATGGAGGGTAACGTGATCACCAGAAGTTGTTTAATAAGGTAAATAAACACGTCTGTTTGATCCGAAGCGAGGTGATTATTTTCGTGGCTTTGTCTCCAGTGCAGCTTAAACACTCAGCAGTTGCAGCTCCGCTCAGCGTCGGGCGGAAGGAACGTGCTCCAGTGACGTCATGAGGGTATGAGGGCTTTCAACATGGCGGCGAAGGGGGGCAATAAAGAAAGAAAACAACAACAAAAAAAACTAATCGTTTGCGTTACATGGCGAAACCGTAGAGGTAACCGGGCCTCGTATATAAATTCTAAGTCAGTGCTTACGGAACAGACATGCCTACTGCCCATGCTCAGTGGCTGTATAGGGCGCTTTATTTAGAACAGTGTTGGAAGCACAGTCTTATCAGGTTAGGAAGGCAAACATACGGGGTTTCTTGACCTGAAGGGTCTCTTTCAGGGGCACCAAGGCGCCAGCAGGGGTGGGGCAAAACAGGGGCTCTTGTGGGGATTTAAATATAGGCTTTTATCTTTTGATCTTCTGAATGGAGGGGAGCAGAAAGGCAGAAGCACCATGTGTATAATGCAACAGCAATAATATTACTAATAATAATATTAATAATTATTATTATCATTATTATTATCTTTTTAGCTGATTCCATGTATTGTTTATGTCACACCAATATAACAGCCACGATAAAATAATCCATATCCGTTTGCGCGGACAAACGTCTTTCTACAAAGGGCGAGGAAACGGTTTGGCCAAATTCTAAATATCCCTTTAAGAGACCTAAGTCCACTACGTACATATATAGAAGGTCGTTATTTCGAGTCACACTTGCTAGCGCACTTGTTTAGGGTGGTTGCATTTATTTGGCACTCAGCCATGGCGATAACGTGTGTTCCGACTCCCCTGAACGTGAAACGTCATCACGTCGTGCGTAGGGGGCGGTACTTTGGGTAGCAAACCCGTCCGCATTGTTGTGGGGGGGAAGGCGAAGCTTGTAGCAGCAGCAGCAGTAACAGCAGCTCTGCGTTAACAGGGAAGAGGACGTTGCTGAATTCACGGATGGCTTTTAAACCCGGGTTCCAGCCATTTTACATGTTCTGGGGAGGTCATCGTGGATACCCTTTGGTGTAATTCATCTCCGCTAACAGGAAGCTCAGCCTGCGGCCCTTTGGATGAGAACATTGTGTGCGGAATCAGAGCCGCCGAGCAGGCCGTATCGCCATTGCTTTCAGCAGCCGCTGTCTCTGTCTCCAGCTAAAAGCATAGGACCTCCCAGGTAATGCTGCGCTGTTTCTCTACAGAATGGTGGCGATCTGCCGATCTGAGCGGTTGTAGGAGTTGTGATCGGCGTAGAGGCACAGGACTGTGAGAGCTCCTAGTTGTTGTGACATGTATTTAAAGGTTCTCTAGCAACACAGTGTCAGGTTTGTTTTTGCTCAAGCGCCATTTGGTATTTAGTGTTTTATTAGGAGCGTTTCAGCTGCTAGGGAAGCTTCTTCTAACGTACCAGACACCAAGAAGTACACAGTATGAATGAGATTCAACGTTTGGGGTCGTGTGTGTTTTCCCCGCCCCCCACCACCACCACCACAACAACACCCACACTGTGGTATGCAACAAAATCTGTCAGGAGTAATTACCATAGAAACGCTTCCTCTCTCGTAGGACAACCATGTGTTCTGGAAACTTCTGCTTCACGTTATAGATGTGCACCAGTCCGTGTTCGTGTTGAGGTACTAACACTGGTGTTTATTTATTCCTGTGTACACTGCTGAGCTACACGTTGCCCAGGTGAGGAGTGCACCTCTGATGGGTTCGCATCAGCCCAAGTTAGAGTAATTCTCATAACCTGACAGTGGCTGATTTTCCGTCTAATTCGCTTCATCGAAACAGCCTTGCTGTTCTTTAAAAAGATTTGAGGTTTTACCCTGTGGTTATCACAACAGCAACATGTGCTGCAGGCGTCTGATAAAGATCTCAAGTCAGGCGAAGGTAGTATTTACAAAACAGCAGGACTCTCCACAGTTTATCACTAGAAGCTCCATTCTCTCAGACATCCAGAAAGCTTTTTCACTCATACATTTCTGGCTCTGAAGGCAATGCACCCCCTCACCGTGCCCTTCTAATCTTAATTGATTTATTTGCAGCGAAAGTAAACTGTTTCATTTGCCATTTGATGCTTCTACCAGTCACTTTTTCTGTCTGCTTTTTTTTTTTTTTTAGGTCAGTCTGAAGTTATGCCATGCCTGGAAATTGTATTGTTATGCCATGTGTATAAATTGTATGTAATGTTAATCAAATCTCTTTTCCTCTGCAGATTTTTGAGGGTCCACCATGGGGAAGAAAGCACGGAACAACAGGATCCCTGCGCTGCAGCGGGCGCCGTCTCCCATCAAACCATCACCGAACAGGGAAACCCTGACATACGCCCAAGCCCAATGCATGGTGGAGCTGGAGGTTGATAGCCGCGTGCACCGCATCAGCATCTTCGACAAGCTCGATGTCATCACAGATGATGACCCCGTGGCTCAGGAGATCATGGAATGCACCAGCAATAAGGAGAATACAGAGAAACCTCAACAGGCCCCGTTACGGTCAGCACGTCTCAAGAACAACCGCCTAAAAAAGAACGCTGCTGTAAACACCCAAGGGGTGCAGGCAGCGTCCTGTACCCTACCAGAACCAAAATTCCGCACTGTGGAGTACAACTTACCGGCCGTGCCGCGAAGACCTCAGACGTATTATAGGTACGAAGAGAAAACCCCTGAGGAGCTAGACGAGGAAGTCGAATATGACATGGACGAGGAGGACTATGCCTGGCTGGAGCTGGTCAACGAAAAGAGGCGAAGCGAAGGTTTCAGCCAGGTCTCTCCCAATGTCTTTGAGTTCCTCGTGGATCGCTTTGAGAAGGAATCATTCCTAGAGAGCCAAGGCCAGCAGGATCCACAGTCTCTGGTGGATGAGGACGCAGTGTGCTGCATCTGTATGGACGGGGAATGTCAGGACAGCAATGCCATCCTTTTCTGTGACATGTGTAATATCGCAGTTCATCAGGAGTGTTACGGAGTTCCTTACATCCCTGAGGGCCAGTGGCTTTGCCGACATTGCCTGCAGTCTCCCACTCAGCCGGCGGACTGCATCCTCTGTCCCAACAAAGGTGGCGCTGTGAAGAAGACTGAGGATGACCGCTGGGGGCATGTGGTCTGTGCTCTGTGGGTGCCTGAGGTTGGCTTCTCTAACACAGTCTTTATTGAGCCCATCGATGGCGTAGCCAACATCCCACCTGCCCGCTGGAAACTCACCTGCTACCTCTGTAAGGAGAAAGGCATCGGCGCCTGCATCCAGTGTCACAAGGCTAACTGCTACACCGCCTTCCATGTTAGCTGTGCACAGAAAGCTGGCCTTTTTTTGAAGATGGAGCCCGTTAAAGAGACTAGTGATTCGGGTGACCCTTCTTTCACTGTGAAAAAGACAGCATACTGCGGAGCTCACACCCCCAACGGGTGTGTCAAGAGGCCACTCAATATATACAACAACCCCAAAACCAAAAATGGACTCTGTCGGGCACAGAAAAAGAAAACGAGTCAGACAAAAAAACAGAATAACAAAAAGAAAAAAAAGGGTGTAGAGTCTGTAGCAACAGTCCCAACTATGACCATTTGCAGTTTTCCACCACATAGGTAAGCTTTAAATGGAAAGAGGGAAAGTCATGTACAGATGTCAGGAAAAGATGTTGAAGATGCATAAAAAAAATACTCACTTTGAATCACATTGTAGTGAGTCTGTATTATGAGTGATATTTCCATGGAGATGAATTTCAGCACCATTGAATAAGTTGTTAAAACAAAACACAATGAAAGCCTATAACATAAATCTATATAAACACAAATTAAAAGCTGCAACTGTTTCAGTAACAGTAAGTTTAAGGTTAAAGGAGGAATAACTCTGGCTATAGCAAATCTGTTCTTATTCTCTTTTGCTTTTCTGTCCAGAATGCTCAAATTCGGGTCCCTAATCAGCTGTGAAGCAAAACTCGGGTGTCTGTTTCAATTGTTTGTTTATTTATTTATGTGTTTGTTCGTTTATTTCTAATTTGTTCCATTGATGGAAATTATAACTTACAATGATCAAGTTTACATAGTTGTTATATATAGTTGTTATAATTATTAGCCTAGTCATCTGGTTGCTTGAATTGGATGGGTTTAATCAATTCTATTAAAATTTCAAACAAGTTGGCTATAAATACCAAACCATTTTTTAAATACACCTTTAGGAAATGAATCCAATATTTTAGTAGTCTGATTATTTTATTAAATAAATCTGTATTGAGTGCACTTTTTGAGATTTATTTTACAGTTACGCGGAAAAAACAGAAGGAACAGTTTAATCTATGCTGTGTTTTCATGTACTGTCTGTTGGTACATAAGTTTACTGTTGACATAACTCATTAGTACCCGTCAGTGATGATTAATTTGACAGATTTGAATTGTCGTTTATTTATACGTTTTGCCTAATTGTTTGTTACATCACATGCTTTTTATCATCCTTTATACATGTTTCAAGTTTTCATTAAAACAAGAAACTTGGGACGAAGTCATTGTATGCGCTTTAAATGTGATATGAAGAGCTTATTTTTGCCTAATCACTGAAATGATACTTTAATGTGGAACTTCATCTACGTGGTGTCTGTTGTAGTAATTGGATGGCTTTATGGCGTTTTTGTTTTGGTTTTGTCTTCAGTCCTTGTATCAAGGCCAGAGTTTTATATGAACGAGGAGTGTATTTAAAGCTTCCGTATTCATGCTGATCTACTCATGCAACAGGTTGGACTCGATCCTCAGTCAAGTTTCTCTCCAGAGAAAGAAGGCATTTGTCGAGCTGGTCTTGAACTATTGGACCCTGAAGAGGCAATCACGGAACGGGCTGCCATTGATCAGACGACTGCACTCCAGCCTCCAGTCCCAGAAAACTGCCCAGCCCGTGAGTCAGATGAGACCACTGCGCTCCATTGGCTTGAAAATGTTGAACAGTGTTATCTGAAACCATTGTGTTTCATTTTTGCAGAAGCATAGCGAGGACGAGAGCCGGGCACTGAAGGAGCAGCTGAAGGAGTGGCACCGTTTGAGGCATGACCTCGAGAGAGCCAGGCTATTGCTGGAGCTTATCAGGAAGAGAGAGAAGCTCAAGAGAGAGGAGGTAATGACCTGGTTCGCTGTTTCACTTAAACACTTTTATGAAGAGCTCAGAATTCAGGAAGCCTATAAAAAAGACTGCAAAATGAACCTAAAGGGAAAAACTCCACTGTTTACAATATTGGACACGTGTTGAGTGAAAAAGAGCTTGAGGGTTTTTTTTCCTCCCCATTTTGTTCTCCTTTTTCCAGTAATGTTTAGTGTCTGATGGATGAGATATCTGACACAAAACTAGTGGCAGTATCAGGTGCTCACCTTCAAGTTCCAAAATGCATTCTATCAGTATTACACCAAATAATGCGATTTAAACTGCAATAACTGTTTAGTATTCAATTGCATTTGTCTAGACTAACACCAAATTGTTCGCGTTAAAAGGATGTTGGGCAATATTTATTTATTACCACAAAAGTACATTGCCATGAAAACGTATTTGCCCCTTGATGAATTTTGTTTTGTTGCATATTTGGCATACTTGATTAATGATTCAGATCATCAAACTAATTTTAATATTACACACAGGATACCCGCGTAAATACAAAATGCAGTTGTAGCAGTCAAAAAAACTATCCATGGCCCTATGTGAAAAAGTAATTGCTCTATGCATGCTAAATCATAATTGAACTAGTGATTAACCACATTTTTTGTATAGCTGAGTTAAATTTCACTTCGCACACCCAGGCCTGATTACTCCCAGATCTGTTGAATCAATAAAATCACTTAGAATTATTGACAAACCCTACATAAATTAAATTCAATAACTATGCGTATATCTCCTGTAATAAATTGGATTCTTTTAAGATAAAATAATTGCACACTTTGATTTTTATGCAATTAAGTGTGCAGCAGTAACATAATTTTACACAGATTTGACTTGGCAAGTGTCATTGTGGGTGATCCAAGTAAGCTTTCATTACAAAGTGAATCTTGGGATCATATTAAATAAAGATTTAATATGTAAGTTATTCAGGGAGTTTTCCTGTTAGATAACGTTTCATAGACTTTATACAGTGTGAAGGAGTAGAGCAGGAATAGTGAGGATATAAAAGGCATTTATTCAGATCAGCCTAATGTCAGAGAACAAGTTGTATCCAAAACGCCATAGGGCACAGATAATTTCAGTTGCTTAGTCTAACCATTTGCATTGTTCTTATACTATGTACGCTCATTGTTTCTTGTTTTTCTTTAAAGATGAAACTGCAGCAGTCAATTTTAGAGGTGCAGCTCTCCCCATTAAGCATTTTGCTGAGAGCTGTTTTGGACCAGCTGCAGGAAAAAGACCAGGCCAAGATCTTTGCTCAGCCAGTTAGCATCGAAGAGGTAAGTAGAATATTGGGTGGGGAAAAAATAGACATAAAATTGTACCTCATTAAAGTTTTTCTTGATGATGATCGGCTTAGGGTAGTCAAGTTCAACAAAAGTATAATTGCTGTTTGCACTGTTACATTGTTGGCTAGTGGTAGCATATTATATGAAAACTACATGCTGCAAGATAATCTCTCAGACGCTACACATCATGTCCATTACAGCAAAAGGCTCCAGGAAGTCTTAATACTGACCATCTTAGATAATCCCAGACTTGCTCCCTGGTCAAATACGTGCCTGCTCATTGCTGACAAACCCTAAAAAGTCTATTTATTTGTTTCACTTTTAAATACATGGAGCAGCTGTGAACAGTCACTAGCAGAGGTAAGCAAATTATGTGAAGTAGTAGAAGATCAGGAAACTGCTGTAGCAGTGACTAGTCTTTTAACATCTCTTGTTCAAGAACGAGATTAAATGAACACTGGGTCATTGGCAAACCCATTATGTGTTGTGAGTGTAAACCTAATGTTTGTGGTAGTGTGATACACCTCAATGCTGTAACTATAGCTTATACCTTTGAACCCTGCCACCTGCTGAACGACACACTTCGACTTTGACATGAACTGGCTGATGATAGAGTAAGTTTTCTATAAGGCAAGACTAGAAGATTTTTTTGTGTAGGGTGTAAAGAGCGAACCATATGTTATAGCTGAAACAAGCAACAGTGCTACTTTTTGACTCTTCAGGAACTTTTTGGAAGCGTATACAAAGTCATACAGTAACTCTCTCCAGGAATTCAAATACTTGTGCTTTTCTTTGTCTGAACAAGTTAACTGTCACTTTGTTGCTCTTGTTTGCACATTTGCATGTGCACTTTATGTTGTCTGTAAAAAAATGTAGATAGTCTTACTCTCTGGGTTAGCTAGTTAGTTTTTGTTAATTTATGTTGCATGTAGCACCTTGGTCCTGGAGGAACGTTGTTTCGTTTCTCTGTACTAATTTTATATGGTTATATGGTGGTAAATGTCTGGGTTGCTGCTTTCTGCTTACATTTCACTCCATATCTCTACCCACAAACATGACTACTCCATACATATAACACGGTTGTAAACCAATTACGCAGCAATAGCCATAAAGCTTTTACTTTTTCTTGATTAAATATTAGGCACAGTAATCACCAGGAATCAGCCGATATGCAGATGTCAATTTGATTTGTATTGTGATTTTGTAAATATTCTGATTCTTTTGACCATATCGTCATGCTGACTCAAATGTATTGTTTTTCTTTTCCTTTTAATACATTCTAATTAAGTTGTTTTTAATTACCTCATGTTGCTGTTCTTCTGCAGCTGTAGTGCACTCTAAACTTTTCAGGAGAGTGTCCTGAGCAAATAATTTGTTTAAAATTGGAAAAAACAATTGGACTCAGCATAATGATACATGTATTGACACAAAAGAATCGTGTTTCATCACTTTATTAAATTATTGTTATTTTTCCCCCTCATTCCCTCTCATCTGTAAAAAAATATCTAAATATCCTCCTGTTGAGACATTTAGAAATCTGATAATAAAGAGAACTAGATTTGAATCTCTGCATGTTTCTTTCAGGTACCTGATTACCTGGACCACATCATGCACCCTATGGACTTCTCTACCATGAGGAAACGCATAGACGCGCAGGCTTACTGCAACCTGGAGGACTTTGAGGCCGATTTCAACCTAATAGTTGCGAACTGCATGAAATATAATGCCAAGGACACATATTTTTACCGTGCGGCTGCCAGGCTGAGGGATCAGGGAGGAGTTTTACTCAGGAAGGCACGCCGGCACATCGAACGCATTGGCTTCGAGCCAGGCACGGGAATGCACACATGCGAACCACCCAAGGTCGAGGCACCTCCTCCTTTCTCTTGGGAAGATGGTAAGCACAAAAGTTTTCCCCCTTTAATATTGTACATAAGGATGAGAAATTAAATAATCTTTGGCCATTTAAAGTACAATTTCTGACTCCAAGTTCCAGCATTCTGCAGGCTGAGTGATCGGTTTCAAAGTGATCATGCTGCCTGTACACACAAACACAATCAACGTTCCTTAGGATATCGCAAAGTTAGCGAATTAATATTTCTTCATTTAAATTGAAGTATTTAATGTGGCGTAATAAAGCATATGTGTTTCTCCTGCATTTACACTTTTCTTCTGTTAGTAGTGGCACATTTGTTTGTCTTACAGATGTAATTTATAATTATATATTATAATTATAATTTATAATTTTAAAAATTATAAGCAGAACTATTGAACACAAAGCAAAAGCTTTACTTTGTCTACCCCGCTGCGACAGCTGTTATAATTGAAATACTGTGAACGTTCCAGGCGAGTTGAGTGAAAAGTATCTCATTGGATTAATGAGCTAGTCAGATGTGCCTGTTTTTTTGTTTTTTTTCCCATATTTCCTCACTGACAAACAGCGATTTCAGTAATCTAATACAGATGACCGGCATAATAATGATTCCTGTAAACGCTACACGGAATGAAAACACTTTCAGTAAACTTAAACATGATATAGCTGATGACTTCATTAGGAAAAATAAAACAAGAAAAAAAATTGTTTAAAAAAAAAAGGGTAATGTCTGACACAAGGCTTGCCTCAAAGTTGATAATTTCTCTATATTATTATGTTCCTAAGTTTTCTATGCATCTAAGATTTCCCATCGAAGCTGCTGCTATACCATTTTTGCTTGCACGCCCAGCCCTGTAAGAACTGTTTACTAAATACACAGCCGTTACTAAAGAAAACAACCTGCTCTTTTTCTCCCTCAGTGGACAGAGTGCTGGTTCCAGCCAACAGGCAGCACATGTCTCTTGAGGAGCAGCTAAAGGAGCTCCTGGAAAAGCTGGATCTGACGGCGGCCATGAAGACGAGCCCTTCCCGCAGTAAACGATTAAAACTGCTGAAGAAGGCCATCAGTGACTTGAGGATGGAAATGAGTCTGAGGAGCACATTGGCTCACTCCTCTGAACCCCGTAAACCAGCAGAGGAACCGGCTGAAGAGCAGAACCCGGCTGAGGAAGGTTAGTGTGGTCTGACCACTTTTTTTTTTTTTTGAAGGTGGGGTTTTAACACTATGGAGACACCATCATTTTGTCTGTCTGAGACAAACCTGTAATTCAGATTTCTTTTTCAAAGTGCTTCCTTTAGCTAGAGCTTTCAACAGACTCATATGTTCTCCTTCACCCACTTCACACCTGCTCTACCACACCCACTTCAGTAAAGAAAAGGCTGTTAATTAGTTGATTAGTAGTTAAGAACTACTGGTTTAAATAAGGAATAAAACGCGTGTTAAAGTATTAACATCCACACAGGCAGTTTGTCTAGATTGTCTTCACTAATAAAACTTTATTTATTTTTAACCATTTCTACGAGGGGCGTCCAAGTCAAACTGGGATTTCTCATGAATACAGTCAGAAATCTGATTACCATGCTCTGCTTGTAGTCAATGAGAGTAAGATATTGGAATGATCCAAACATTTTAAAGAAGGCTGTGTGTCTATGGATGAAGATCCCGGCCAAAGTGACTCTGAGTGGCTTAGGAGTGTTGAACGCCTAAACTTGCAGAATAGATGCTGGACTACTGGTTTACACACACGCATTCACAAAGATCACTTGCACATTACAGGCACTCAGCTAGGAGTTATTGCCACATCCCCTGTACAGTCCAGACCTCAATCCAAACAATTTGCAAATGTTTGTACCCTTAAAGGAGTTCTTAGGAGGCTGGGGTTTTAGACTTAAAATAGGAAGTCGGAGAAAACTTTCTACCTTGATGGTATCCAAACACTAGTGAAACTGAGATAAGTGCATTCGTGTAACAGAGCATTAGATAAATAGTAAAAAGCATTTTACTCCCATTATTGTGTGTGATTATTTTATTTTGTGCAATTAAAAATCCTGGTTTGATTTGAACGCCCCTTGCAAGTTAGATCCTGTGAACACTTGGAGTATAACAGCTATAAATACATTTAACAGCTATAAACAGTGACTTCCCCCATCAGCTTGTTTGTTTTTTCTTACTCTCTAGTAGTTAATGAGTCTACTTCATGTTGGCATGAAATTCCAGCATGGGGATTTTACCATTACAAATTACTGACTCTAGAGACTTCTTACATAAAATGATAGAAACATGTCCAATATATCAGTAAATTATTGATTGTATTTTTGGAAATAATTTTTTGAATGTGTTTTATTATTAGTTTATGTGGAAAGGATACCACTTATGTTTTTGTATAAACAATGAGGTATTATAACATACGAACAAGTGCATTGATATCGTCATTTATATTACAGCCAGAATTAGTTTCAGAGATGGTTTACAGGAAATAAAGATTTGAGACTTGATCCATGCTGTGGCATAAAGTGATAGTGTTGTGTAAACCTGAATTTGTAACTTTTTAGGCATTGGGCTAAAAGTTCCAGCCGTGATCTAGTTCCTCATATCTGGATTCTCAAAACATGTTACAAGATGCTACAAGTCTTTTTTTTTTTTTTTCTTCTCTTCAGTGCTTTTGTGAACTGGACTAAGCCTTTTAGCCTTTTGTCTTTTTTTTAGGAGACAAATCATCCCCTCCAAAGCTGGAACCGTCAGATTCCCATCCCCCTGTCGTCCAATCCGACGGACCGTCTGAGCCACCCACGCTGAACCCTGTGGAGCTTACCTTGGAGCAACAGCAGCTAGGAAAGCCTGAGCGCACCGAGACGCTGAATGGATTCTCACGGGAACGGTTACTGATGGACAATGCTGATGTCAGTGTGGTGGCTACGTCCACCGTCGCTGAGCGCTCGGCTACTGTAAACAGGCGTACATCGGTGCTTTTCCGTAAGTCCAAAAGCACAAGCCCACAGAAGACCACGGGAGGGGATGAAGCCCAAATAGGTGCCAAGACCATCCTGTCAGTAGTCATCCCACGGCTGGAGACCCTGCTTCACACCAGGAAGAGGACGCGTAGTGCTAGCCGGGGCAGCGAGGGCGAAGAGGAGATGTCTACCAAGCGCCCTGGTACTGCGCAGTGGAGTTCAGAAGCACTGACACAACTAGATCATGCCATCAGTAGACAGCTTGAGCTGCACTGTTTGGATAGTCTTTGTTTGCAATAGAGCCCCGAGTTAGGCTTAAGGTTAAAGAAATAAGGTGTGAAGACTTGGGAAAAAGAATATGAAATGTCCTGACTGCAGTTTGCTTAGCCCCAGGCAGAATCCACTCTCCTCTGTGCAGATTTTGTTAGACATGTTGACCCTCTATCTTTCTCGTTTTTTTCTGAATCTGTCAGGTCTGTCGAATGGTTTTGTTCTGGGGAAGCAGAAAGCGTTGAATCCCAGCAGGCAACAAGAGCCTCGTCGTAGATGCGCCTCAGAGTCCAGCATCTCCTCCAGCAGCAGTCTGCTGGGGAACACCAGGTACACACACACACACACACACACACACACACACACACACACACAAATATCCTTATAAGGCTTATGTACCTTAAATATGGTTATCCTAAGAGAGTCTTTTGACTAAACCCTGAGTAAATACTTACTCAGCTAAAGGCTCTTATATTTGATAATGACAAAATGTACTTTACATGCAGGGCAAAAATGGCCTTTACATTCAATAAAACGAACAATTAGAGATGGAAGAGGTGATTGAGTTATTCATAAAAAAAAAATAAAAAAAAAGATAAGAGATGAACCAGTTGGCCGTGACCAGAATACATGAACAGACAAACGCACACACACATGCACAGAAACCTGATGAGGAATTTTCAGACAGCGCACAGCACAATTGTAAGTACTACTCAATTTAATTAGGTATGATGACAGTGACTTGCATCATTATTTCTTATGTTTGCTCTGCATTCTCTAAAACCTCCATTAGAACATTTTCAATTGTGTCTTGAAATTATGCTTATAAATTAATCTCACTGTGTTATAATATATTCAGTGTTCTCTGTTTGATGATAAATGCAGATAGAAAAGAGGAAAGTACGGTACATAACAATTTCAGAGAAACTAAATGTTTCCTAGCTGTGCATATAACAAAACTTGCTGAGAGTAGTTTAGTTTGAATGCATGTTAATATCAACTGATTTTACTTACTGTAGCTTTAGAAGAGCATCACAGATTATATGATTGTAGAATAAAAATAAATGGTACTATACCAGCATTTTGAAACATATCTGTCTGTGTGTGTGTGTGTGTATGTCTGTATGGACTAATAGAACTCTAAATCTTTAAGCTTTGGCAGCAGTGACGTGTGTGCATGTGTGAGAGACATAGTGGGGGGAAAAAAACCCTGACCTGAGTTTGTAACATGAGCCACGGGACACTTTAAATTAATCTTGAGCAACAATAGAGCATGGAGCACTTTTTGTTTTGTTCAGAGACTTGAAGAGGTGACCCGTTGTGAAATATTCACATATTTAGATTAAAAAACATTAGCCAATAAACCCAACAGGACTGCTGTGCATGTGCTGTTATAAAGTGTAATGAAGCTGGTTTTATATTTGGACACTCACTGCACATTCAAGTCTGTTTACTAGAAAGTTGCAGGTCATCAGGGCTTTATAGTAACAGAGTCAGTTAGGGAGCATCTAAAAACTACATAACCTGGACAAGTGTAAGATTCTACAAGGATTAAACTTCTCTACATCACAGGAGAGCTAATGCATTACAGTGTTAGTGCAGGATTTATTTTGCTTTTTTATAGCATATATAATAAATTAATGGTAATTAATGATACACATTTTGAAAATATTGATTACACATATAAACCTATTGTACCTCATAAAAACCCAAGGGTACTCTTAATAACTGCAGCAAGCTGCAGTGGAAAAAAAAGGGTTTTATTGCTTATTTTCGTCTCCAAACAAATGGAACTAAAACTAAATGTTCTTATTCTCGCTGAATTGGAGTCCCTTTTTTCCATCAACAAGACGGCTTAATTTCAAATATTATCTCACAGTATGACTTAGTTCGAGATTATGATACATTTAATCAGTCTTATCAGAATTGTTTTCTAGGACTGGTAACTAATCAGGCTCTTTGCTGTAACACATCCATCACTGTTCTTGTTCTACCCTAAAGAGGTCTACTCTCTCTGGCTCCGGGAGAGACCGTATAGAAAAGTATCATGATGGCATCAGTATTTGAACAAACATTTTGGTATTATTACAAAACTAATCTACATACTCACGCACTGGCTTGCTATGCCTTGCTTATTTGAAGAATGAAGGCCTTCTTTCTAATTGTTTGAAACTTCAGCTTTTATATTGTGAAATATGTGTAGGTTTCTACACTGAACCAAGTGAGCTTTTCTTAAAACAGATGCTGAAGAAAAAAAAATCATTTTCCACCTTAAGGAGTTTGTTTGGGTTACAATTCTAAATTATAAGGACAGCTGCTAGAAAGAATCTGCTTTCCCTACACTGAACAGTGCTTAACGATAATCGGAGGATAAGCGTGTTCTAATATACTCTCACACCCCTTTTACTCTTGACTGGGTTTTTTGCATCTTCAAAACCCAATAAGGGTGTGATTTCCCAATAAGTCTGCGATTTCATTTCAGTTTCGTATGCCCGACACATACTGTATTATCATATTATAAATGTTGATTACACTGATGTGTAGCAAAACCTTTGCACATTGTGATTGCGATGTTGGTGAGTTTTACCTTTGGTGCGTTTGTCACAAACTATTGATCTTACACTAAGTTGTCTCCATCTTTTCCTAAGGAGCGCCCCTCTGGGTTTCCCGAAGTGCGGAAAGGGGAAGCCAGCTCTCGTGCGCAGGAACACTGTGGATGACAAAAGTGAGCTTATTGCTTGCATCGAGACCGGGAACTTTGCCAAAGCTGCTAGACTCGCTGCTGGTGAGTAGGAAGCTCTCTTTATCATTAAACTAAGCTCTTAGTGAAGATCTCGATTTCACCGCTCTTACTGTGTGGGCTGTAGTTAAGTGTAAGATATCAGTTGTGGTAGGACAACCCCTGCGCAAATGATCCATTAGCACTGATCTGAGGTTTGAGTTGTTTTTTTTTTATGCAATTAGCCATTTTTTGATTTTGTATAGAAGCCCAAAATTGTAAGACCACCCTAGGTTTCTTGGTATTAGTCAGTTTGCAGAGGGTAAAAAAAAAAAGAAAAAAGTACATCACATAATTAAGTGAAATAATTTTAACAAGCAAAAGGCTCAGGGGCATGCATGGCTGAAAAATGTGGTAAGGATTTTTTTTCCCTTCGTTGGCTGGTAAGAAATGGATAATACTACTACTAAGATTTTTATATATATATATATATATCAATATATAATTAAATATAATAATTATTATTATTATTATAAAAAGATTGTCTTGAAATTACAGTAATCACACAAACATGGACAAAATGGACATGGCAATAAAAATAGACAATTCTCTCTCTCTCTCTCTCTCTCTCTCTAT
>JAOVVB010000015.1:6410131-6421617 GCA_028570985.1 Heterobranchus longifilis | reverse complement strand
TATTCTACAAAAAAAAAAAAAAAAAAAAAAAAAAAAAAAAAAAAAAAAAAGTAAACTATTATAGTGCTAGCAAATCAAACTACTTAAACTGGAATTATAAAAATACACTTAAAAATACTCTCTCCAATTAAAAATTTATAAGCTTGAAACAAAATTAGCAGATGGAGATCAAACACAAATAAAGTTGGTCATGCTGGGAACCATGTCATGTGCATTTGTTCTCTGTGTAGTTTTGGTATCGTTTTGTGTTTGCTTTTTTATTAGTTTACCTTCTTATACACTTGTGTGTTATACAGCTCCACCACAACCCTAGCCAGGAGAAAGCTGTTACTGTACATTTATGAATGAATGAATGAATTAGTGAATTAATTAACACCACTGCACTGTTTAAAAACACAGAATAAAAACCTGTTTCAAACTAGCAGAGTCTGTTTTTAAAGGGATCTTGTTTACACCATCTTTAAAATATTTAAAGCATAGTGCCAGTATGTTCAGACCAACAGGATCAAACAATCATTGCTTCTGTCTTCATGAGTGCATTTGTTACCAGTGATGTTTCAAAACCTGTTTTCTCAGGATGACTGATGGATGAGTCTTCTCAAGCTCTCTATAGGTTCGCTTGTCTTTTAAATCTCCAGAACCACTGATTGTCTCCTTCGCCATCTATGAATTACACCAGCATCAAATTGATAAGGCATCATGAACTAAAACAGGATAAATCTATTCCATCTGTTGTAGCTCTCAAATGCAGGCTCTATAATCATATTTCTGATTAAAAATGGCAAGCCCAGACTCATTTGTCATTGATGTGCTTCCTCTGCATTGCCAAACTCTGCTGGTGGGCCACATTTACCTCCACACACGATTGATTTTTATGCTAATAGAGCCCTGGAAACTGTAACAAAGAACGGTATGGCAGCTGCTGATGTTAGTACGGCAAAATTATCAGATGGAATAAATATTTAGATAGAGAAAATGGATTACTTACTAGCTTGAGTTGTCTTTTGGGCTCCTATTTCATGACTTAAAGCAAGCTGGCTGTCTTCTGTTCTATCAGTGATGGGCAAAAGACTTGTGTTCATCTAGTAATCAATCTACAGGGCCCCCATGTTCCCATTCTCATTGAAGAAACATGCTTATTACTCAGTTATCTATAAATGTCACGATTCGGTCCACCTTGTAAACAGGGGAACCCAAGCCACATCAGGAGAGACTTTGAAGTAAGGAATAATTAGTTGTGCAGTGAAGGTAATTAGCTGAGTCCAGTTTTAAAGTAAACAGACTAGAGATGACACAGACTGTATATGGTGGTGTTTTTCCGAAGCACAGCCTAATTAGAGCATGAACACAGGAAATCAGATGCATTATTGTAGTGGATTTGTATGGCATATCATATTAGCTCTAATCAAAACTGCCATTTATTCTAGATGATAAACACAACAAAAGGGTTAAATAACGCACAAGCATACACTGATCAGCTATAACTATAAAATCACCTGGCTAAAATTGTGTTGGTTTCCCTTCTGTCACCAAAACAATTGTCAACCATAAAGGTGTGGACTCCACAAGACCTCTGAAGGTGTGTCAGCAGCAGATACGTTAAATCCTGTAAGCTGCAAGATGTTAACTAACTATGTTAACTAGTTAGTCCAGAACATCCCACAGATGTAAAAGAAACACCCACATGATTGCCAGTATTCACCCAAAATTACACATCACACCTTCTTCACTGCCATACCTTCTTCCCATTGTGCATCTATTGCTCAGGTAAGTGAGGCACATGCTCTTAGCCATCCACATGATGTAAAAAATGTGAATTTTTTTTTCAATCAAACCATGCCATTTTCATCCATTGCTCCATGGTCCAGTTCTGATGTTCACATTCCCATTGTAGGAGCTTTCGGCAGTGGACAGGGGTCAGGATAGTCACTCTAACTAGCCTGTGGCTATATGACCCCATACTCATCAAGCTGTGATGCATTGTGGGTTGTATTATAGCCAGAAATAACTTTTTCACCAAACTGTGCTACAGAAGCTCTTCTGTGAGATTGGTCAACAACAGGCTAATCTTTGTTTCCCATGGGGATTAATGATCCTTTAATGCCTATGACTCCACCAGTTCACTAGCTGTCCTTCCTTAGTCTACTTTTGGTAGGTACTAACCCTGCATACCAAGAACACCAGAGAAGACCTGTTTTTTTTGGTTATGCTCTAAACCAGCGTTTTAGCCTCACAATGTTTTTCTGATAAGCATCTGAAAAACCTTAGCGTCCTTATGCTATGCTGTGGTTGCACTCAATTGGATTGGTATCTGCAATGTTTGAAGGCTGTATGCACATCAGGCTGCAGGGAGTTCCTGTGCCTTTCTATCATGGGCAGCATTGACTTACACTGTCTATATATTCTTCTGTAGTCCTCACATGAGGACTGTCGGCTATATTTCTCTTTACCAACCTTTTTTCTGTTTGAACACAGTAATTAATCTCATGGTAAGGAGAAAAATGCAATGTACACAATAGCAGATTCCAGGTCCCAGGAAGTTAATAGTAAAGATGGAAACCCCAATTTTAAAAAGACCCATATAGTTGTGTGACCCATAAAGTCTCAACACTTAACACTGGGCATGAGACATAACTATACAGTCATTTCAGTGTTTTAGGGGTTGGAGGAAACTAGAGAGCCTAGAGGAATCCCATGACGATTCAGATAGAAGATGAGTGAACCATTTACTCAATCCTGAACTCGGGATCAAACCAGGAACCTGAACACTGCACTACCATAGTCTATTGAAGTGTGTGTGTGTGTGTGTGTGTGTGTGTGTGTGTGTGTGTGTATGAACGAGAGAGAGAGAGAGAGAGAGAGAAAGAGAACAAGAGTTTTATGCGCTCTCTTTCTCTCTCCTGCCAAGGTTAAGTGGGCTTATGAATGTTTGTTATTAGCTTATACCTAGCCTGTCTCTGTCAACTGTATTATGAATGTGAAAATCTTTTCATGTGCACTGAAGGCATTTTGTCTCTTACTTTAAATGTCAATCTCAGTCAGGGTCTCCTTGATGCTTGCCTGGGTGTTCACACAAAAGGTGATTCTGCCTGTCTTAAGATAGCTTTCTCACTGTGATGAAATTGGCAGAAGTGTCATTAGAGTGAAATGCCTTATCTGTGGTGGAAAGGGCCAAAACCCTGATTTATCCCGCTGAATTTGGAAGATATCCACCCTTCCACAGGACTCACTGTCACTGTAGTCGAGACAGCGTGATGGCTGGAACTTCAACAGGATAGAAGTGTGCCATATTTTGAGGATGTAGCATTTGCAAAAGACTGTCACAATGCAATATCCAAGATAGAATAAACAGAGCTGACCCTTTGTGCATGTCTTTCATGCCATTATACCTGCGATGGAGGATAACAGACAGGCTCGAGCAAGCTTTAGCTCTACTATCAAATCCTATTTTGCAGAACCGAGAACCCGTGGTGTTTCAGTCCATACATTCTCTGTCTGTCTCCATCACTCAGTCTGGGATGTTGTCTGATTGCTAGTGAATAAAACACTGTTGTTCGTGCTCAAGTGAATTGATCTGAGGAGAAAGCAAAAGGCACAATGCCCCTCAAATTACATGGAGGGATGCTGGGTAATTACCTGAAGTGTTATCTGACCATCAAGTGCACTGCTCCTTGTGTCAAAGTGGCCTAATGCATGTCCGCTTTATTGACTAGCTTTGTTCAAATGTGGCATTGTGTGTGTGTGTGTGTGTGTCTGTGTTTAATTCCCCATTATGAAGTAATTCCCCAAACCTTTATCTGTGAATGTAGATCTCACTTTTAACTTAATATTTTTTCGTGGATTCATAATAATCAGGGAGAATTCTGGAAACTTCAACTGGGTTTGAATAGCAGGTGGCATGGTGGTGTAGTGGTTAGCACTGTGGCCTCCAGGGTGTAAGGTTCGCATCCTGACTTTGGGGTCTGTGCGTGTGGAGTTTGCATGTTCTCATAGTGTTTGGCGCGTTTCCTCTGCCTATTCTTGTTTCCTCCCACAGTCCAAAGACATGCAGATGAAGCTAATTGGCATTTCAAAATTGCCTGAAGTGTGCTCTGTGATGGACTGGCAGCCCATCCAGTGTGTACCCCACCTATAGAGAATGAGAGAATGAGAGTCGGCTGGATAGCTTCTACTTATGGTCAAGATACCCTAGATACCCCGCCAAGCTTCGTGGCTAGGAGATGCTTAGAATGTTACACAGAGTTGATAATTGGATAATTGTTTGGATTAAAAAATTACAAACTCATTCAGTGTCAGGAAATGGTTGATCATAATCAGGTCATGTTTGATTTAATTTGAGTTAATTTGGACAACATTGGAAAGCAGAAAAACACCCTGGTTGGGATGAATCGCACAATTGACGCCTGTCTTCCTATAGGTGGAAGAAAAAAAATAGAGGAAAGCCATGTTGAAAGAACTATGGGTGAACATTTAGTAATTTTAAAAATTGCTATATGTCTTTCTAGGACATTTCACCGCTAGGGGCCAAAAGTTTTTTAAAGGGGTGGAAGGCTGAGTCCTTTTTTTCTCGTAATGCATTTGGCAACCCTGTCAAACAGTAAGCAAATAAAGAAGAGGAGTGGTGTCAGAGGCAGAGATGTGACACTGAAACATATAGTAGTGTTACTTTATTGAGCAAAGAAAAAACGTCAGGAAAGGAATGGTATATTAAAGTGTTCTCAAACGTGTACCAGCTGCAGAAGACAAGCAAATCATTTCGAAATTAAACTGGCACTTTATGCAGTGACCTGACAACCATGTGATATTAGCACCAACTGGGGACAGTGGGAGGTTTAAGAATAGAAGCCTGAAACCACTGTCTTTAAAAAAAATTGACAAACAAAAACAAACAAACAAACAAACAAACATAAATAAATAAATAAATGTTTTTCATTTGAAATATGTGACCAGCTTATTCTGAGCTCAGAACTGAACCCAAGACCCTAGATCTGTGAGGGAACAGCACTACCTGCTGTGGCACTACATTGCTGAAAACCACAATCTGTCATTTCATATTCTAATTATCTAATTTCTCTCTCTTTTAAAAAAAAAAATCCATAACTGCTTTATACTGTTCAGAATTATGGTAGATCTAGAATCTGTCACAGAAATACTGAAGTGATGTATATCCTGGATGGGATGCCAGTCGATCATGGGGCTCTATTCGCACTCCCTTTCACAGCTACAGGTAGACAATCCGCCATGTTTTCTGACATGGGTTTAAAAAAAACAAACAAAAAAAAACAACCGGAGTACATGGAGCATATGCCAGTTTGTAAAGATCTTGATGTTAGAGCATAGGGTCTGCCATAAAATGTAATCAGAAAGGTTTAAGGACCTTGCCCATGTACCCAGTTGAAGTGAATTTAATGCGCTGAGATTTCCACTCTTTACATTCAGTAGAAATACTTGTAAAATTCAAAGTAATATAAAATAAATATTTAAAACCGTTTGGAGCTCATGGATACGATTTAGAGAAAAGATTATCCTCCATGCATATTGCATGGTAGCTCAGTTTAGTATTCATTGTGATATGATAAATTTACGGGTTCATTTAGCATTATCAATATTTCCTAGACAATGGATAGAAGCAAAGAAGCACTGAGAGGACCAGTACAGTACTGTGGGCATATGTGTGTGCGTGTGTGTGTATAAAGTGGCCCCCAGGCTGGACCTGAGGCCTCAGCCTTCAAGCGCTGGTAGATTGGGCACCAGAGTGTGTGTGGGCAAGCGAATGCCTGAAATGGACTCCAGTGGGAAACAGAGTAATTTATATGCTGGAGGTCTAAGGTCTGCTGCCTGTGGGAGTAGAAAAGAGAAAGAGAGAGAGAGAGAGAGACAAAAAAAAAACAGTGGTAGCAGAAGAAATGTTTCAACACTGCCATTAATGTGCTAATAATATAGAATATGCTGAAGGAAATATCCTGAAATTATGTAGTGTGTTTTTATTACATTTGTATGCAGGGCATTTTTGGCCAATCCCCTTATCACAGAATGTGCTAAAACCTCTTCCTTTTAATGATTCGCCTTATTGCTTTTTCTTAGCATTCCTTATTTGCTCTCTAGGTATGCACTGATTAACCTTATGCCTGAAATTGGGCCATAAGAGTAAGAACAGGATCACAGTCTCCACAGGCCACTCCATTTTGTATCCCCGGCCCCCCCCTCCCCACGCCCCTTGCGGCCTTTCACGCCTAGAAACACCATGCCCTGCTTTGCTGTCTACACCGGACAGGCTGTAGACATCAATCTTTCGACCGTCACCGCTGGCACTGCACCAGCCCACTAACAGACCCATTATAGAGGAGAGTGTGAGCAGATCAGCAACCTGGAGAAGCAGTTAGTCTTACCCATACACAAACATGTCGAGATATCACAGGATGCCAGTGTGCCGTCAGTCTGCCTAAATATGTCTACAACCTTGCCAGCTGTGTGTCCATTTTTTCCCAGTTTGATTAAGTGATTGGACAGTAACTTCACAGCAAATTGGGCATAAGCCTAATCAGAAGAGAAGAGCACTTCACAACAGCAGATGAAGTTGTGTAAATGAAAATGCAGCCAACAAAACTGACTGAATGAATGAATCAGCCATTATTTCTGAACTCATGATTGATCAGTTAAGTAACTGTGACCACAAACCTGTATAACATTACATATATGCAGTAACATTTCCCTTCAATGTATCTTAGACGACCAAACCTGTTCCAGCATAACAATGCTCCAATATACAAAGCAAGGTCCGTGAACACAGTGTGCCAAGGCCGAAGTGTCCTGAACAGAACCCTGATGAAAACCTCTGTTATGAATTGGTACACCAATTGCTCACGAGACCTTCTTGCCCAACATCAATGTCTGACGTAACTACTGCTCCTGTGGCTGAATGAGCAAATCCCCACAGCCACGCTATAAAATCTACTGGAAAGCCTTCCCAGGAGATTGAAGGTTATTATAAAAAGAAAAGAGGCATATATAAAAAAGCACATGCAGCAAAACCATAATTGTCAGCACATATTGGTGAAATGGTCATTTATTGAAATGGAAATGTTATTAGTTAAAAATGGATGAAAAAGACCTAGATTCGTTAAAATTTAATTTTTATCACACTTTTAACAACAGACATTGTCACAAAGCAGCTTTACAGAAATCCCAGTCTAGACCACTAATGAGTCACCCAGAGGTGAGCATGGCCAAGAAAACCTCCCTTTAAAAGCAAGAAAGGAAACCTGGAAAAAAGCAAGGCTCAAATAAGAAACCTCTTGTGGGTGACACCAGGTGAGGGGATTTCGATGTTCCAGATGAATTACAGTACAACAGTAAAGAATTAATTATATTAAATATATACCGGATGCTAGGAATAAGAATATTGTTTGTGAGAGTTTCAGGGCGAAAGCAGCACAGAACTGGTTTTCGATGTTATGTACTGATGTATAATCACATCAGCAATTCTACAGAAGCAAGGCATCCAGATGAAAAATATTTGTTATATGTGAAACTGGATACAGCTCTGCAGGAATGAGATTTGAATGTTAAATCAAATTCAAATTTGCTTTGTCACATACACAACCATACACATTACGACACTCAGTGAAAAGCTTATATGACTCTCTCCGTACCCTAAAGAATAGTAAAATTGCAGAGAAAATAGAATTACACAAAAAAATTTAAAAAATTACACTTAAAATACAATCTAAAAATATAATTTTCAGTAAATAATAATAAAATGTTTAACTATAAATTAAGTTTACAAAATATAATTGAATTAAAATAGCAATCAAAATGATTCAGTAATAAAATTTACAAATTAAAGGTATAAACACATGACAGCCACAGTATAATTTGAAACAGGGAGTTTCAATCATAAAATGATAAAAGATGTGTATCAGCAGCAGTGTGATTGTCCATGGCCCATTGTAAATGTGCAAACAAGAAATGTGCAACATAACAAACTGAGATACTGTGTACTTATTACACCACTCAGCCATAACATTATGACCACTACCCGTTGAAATGAACAGCCGAAAATTTGTGACAGGATTATGGGCACCCAAGTCTCACCCATGCCCGTTGGGACTGATGGGCATCCTGTCCTGTCCGATGTGCCAGACAAACAAGTCTGATCCAAAGAGACCCCACCCTGGAACCCACAGCACCCAAAGGACCCACTGCCTATGTCACTACCACCAGAGGCCCTGCAGAGCCACACCCCAAGGGACCAGATCTGCCCTGGTGGCACAAGTTATGGTCGATCAGTGTATAATTGTAGATGCTGATTGTATTAATTACTTTTCTACTAATTATTTTTTTTAATCACACAGTAGATATTTATAAAATCAATTAATTCTGCCTAAGGAACAACACGTGAAAATGTTTCTATTTTAATGTATAAAATAGGCTGCATTAATTAACGCATGATGAGATTAGGTGAATTTGCCTGCTTGCTAAGACAAACACACATACATTCATATATATACACACATATATATATATATATATATACATACACATCTATACATATCTTAATTGTTTGTTACCAATTTGTTGTGCTCCTCATATCCCATATATGTGCAATTAGCTTACTTTTGACTTGATTATGTCATTGTTTCCTGTGGGTTAGTAGTGCTACTGCAGATTCCTTTTATTTTTAAACTACCCTGGGACAAACAACTGTTTTAGATGCTTTTATTGGCAGACCCAAAGTGATAGAAAAGGGAATTATTTGCTATGGCACTTCTGTTCCCTCAAAGCTCTCACACTTTTTGTTTATTTCAGTCGTGCCTTTAGAAGGATGTAGTGTTGAAATGGGAGATTTAAAAAACACATGACAGCCAACCACAAATCTCTGTTACTGATATGGATTTCCGTTATTTATGGACCTATCTATATTTAAAACAATTGCAATGCCATCATATTTAAAGAACAAGAGTGTAAAATCCGAGTCCTAACTTTTCATATTGCCCTCACTGCAAACAAGGTTGTTTTCTGTCTGTAGCTTTGAATTATGCTTCTGTATTCATGTTGAATTCCCACTGCTCCTTTTTTCTGCAGTGGTGTGATATGGAGTGCAGAGCAGGGAATAGAAACATCATGTCTCATCCTCTGAAAGATAAAATTATGAAAAAAAAAGAAAAAGGACCTGATGTTCCCAAAATAAACTTCCTCATTATGCATAAAGATGAGACTGATTCCCTGCCTGTTGATAACTCCCTTTGGTGATTGCAAACTTCTACCTCTGTTCATTGAAAGCACACAAAAACACTGCAAAATACATGGTTCTCATGTTCTGACACACCAATTTATTTATTTTTATTTTCCACTATTTTGAGCTAATGATTAATATTTAATATTGAATCATATTGCATCTTCCAGTGTAAAATACAATTATTATTAACTTATTATTTTGCATTCAAAATGTAAATGCATTCACATTTTACACATTCTTGTAGTTTTCTCAACAAGCCGTGTGAGGCTTTCCTCAATGCTTCTCATTAGATCTAAATAAAAATTCCCATTACAGTATAATTATTTGTATTATTTTATAAAGTAAAAACGGTTACTTTTAACATACACTTTGGTTAATATTCAGTTGGATCTCGAGTATGGTGTCAGAGCTGTGTATATGTGGATTTATTTATTTATTTATTTTTGCTGTGTCGTGCATCCTGCCACCTCATGCTGGTGGGTGGATTGGCGAAGAGAACTTGTCCTTAAGTGTGAATGACTGTGTGAGTACTGTGTAAATGTATGTATTGATGAGCAGTGGATTGACATCGCATCCAGACTGCATTTCTGTTTCATATCCAGTGTTCCACATATTCCACACACAGATCATGTCACTATTATCGTCCTCCCTCAGATGCCTAAAATTCTGGCAGTAGAATTTGCTATTGATGGTCTGGCCTGTGGGGACGAATTCTTGATGCACAGTGGGACAAATGTTGAAAAAGACAATGAGCATGCACTTGATTGAGCTGCGGACCTGCCTTACCTTTTTTGTCATGTAGATGATGGGCTTTTTCACTGTGAAGACTGTTGCTTTATTTCAGGGTCGTACCCATACACCCAGGTTTCGTCACCAGTAATGATCTGATGTGAAGGACGGGTCATCAATGGCACACTGCAAAGTTCTTGGCAGACTTCGACACAATGTTTCTTCTGCTCCTAGGTCAGCAGCCTGGTGACAAACTTGGCAGCGACACGGTGCATGTTCAAATCACACGTGAGGATTGCCTGAACTGTTCGATACAACCTCGTAAACTGTCTATAAGACAATGAAAAATATTTTTTATGTATGTTTATGTGGTTTATATATACTAGATGTGCCTGTGACTTTGTTTGTGTGGAATTTAATAGCACATTCAAAAGCATGTTTTAAAAAAATGTACAACACCATCTGTTTAATTTTGGAATAAACTAAAGTTACAGTGAAGTGTGCCAAATGAAGGTGTGAGATCGTGTTTATTAAGTAGATTTCAATTGCACACTCGTAAGTGTGTATTTAAAAAATTACAGATGTGTGCCATCTGTTGACTCTTGTAACGAACTTATGATTTTTCCAAGGTTGATTTTTTTTATGATATAAGGGCATTTTCCATTTTCTTCTCGTGGGCTGATTGCGATAAAACAAGGCTTGTAGCCCTCAAGCTTGACCAAATACACCTGTAAAAACCCCATAAAAATGTTTTCTGTAGTTTTTACGTGATGCGTGCAAAAACAGACAGACAAAAGTTCCAAAAACCATCTTGATGCATTCTATTACTCATCTTACATCCCGCCAAAATGCCAGAAATGCCAACTTGAAAGTTTTATTATAAAAAAAAATTAAATTTCTACTGTTGACTTTTTACCATGCAACCTCACCAAGTATTTAAATGATCTCCAGTCATAATTTTTTTTTTCCCATCTACATTACTTTCACAGAGCTGTTGGTTCAGCAGTAGCCTTTCAGGTTTTAATAATGCATTGAACAGTTCCAGTCATTTAAACACACCTTTTTTGCTGGGGAGTGTTTAACTTGACAGAGATAAAGGGGAAACAAGTAATATTTAAAAAATAGCCCAGATATGGATGTATACTGTGTTTCAACTGAAAGTGGCTATATATTGTTTAGTTGCTAAACATTTGTTTGTTTTCCCCATTTTCTCTTGATTTTTTTCTACCTGCCAATTCATACCTACCCACAAGCTAGCTGTTCTATCACATGCCAACACATGCTTCCTTCAAAGGCATTTAAAACTAGCTGCATACTCTCCATACTCACACGGTCCCAAGACTGGCTAGTGTCACTATGATTGACAGAGGAGAGAAAGAGTGCCATCCCTCATACCCATAGAGCATGGCCAATTTTGTTCCTAGACATGCTTTTTCTCTTCTGCCTCACTGTCAGGATCCAAACTTGTGAGCTCTTGAAAATAGAGCAAACACATTTCTGTTGGGCCACTCAAAAGTCA
>JAOVVB010000015.1:6391497-6402642 GCA_028570985.1 Heterobranchus longifilis | reverse complement strand
GTAACTAGATTTTGAAAGTATAAGATGATTTGTTTGACAGTTCTTTCATGCCTATATGTAACACTATAATGTTTAGTTTAAAGTGAATTTGTTTTTACTTACATCCTTGGAGTGTCTCTACGTATTATTTTGCTGTCATGCTTAACAACAAAATGGATTATGATCATGTGATGAACTTTACTGATAGAACAATAAGTACATAGAACATGAGAGGTAAGGTAGAACATGAGAGAGTATGTAATTATAATTAACGCTACGAGTCATACTTTTATCACCCCAGATCTACACATTCACCACAATAAATCGACTGTATGTTCTAACAGTTTGCCATGATGTACTATACTACTAATAATAATATTAATAATACAATCCATATATACAATAAGCACCACCCATCATTATCATATTTATGATGTTATTTTTTCTAATACAAAAGTTTTAATGTATAAATAAATATATTCACTTCCATTGAATCAAAATTCAAATCAGTTGAAACAGTGTAATTCTCCATTAAATCTGTAACAATCTATTGAATATAAATCTCTAAGCAACAAAAATGATATTTATATTCAGTGGATTGCTACAGATTTAATGGAGAAAATACACTGTTATCAGAGACAAAAGCATAGTTTCAAAGTGTCAGATTGTGTGATTGGGACCAATGCTTTCTACAACTGTATTGCCATTTGTGTCCCATTGATAACACATTAACAAATACATAAGAAAACAACATTTTTTTTTGCAAGTTTTGGCCCTCTATATCAAAATATAGATATAAAATATATTTTATATATAAAAGTAAGTCCTCTTATTCATTTTACATTTTTTACATGTTGGCTTTCTTTCTTTCTTCTTTAATGTTTATAATTGATTTAATGCCTTACATGACTTGAAGTCATAAGTTGAGGTTTGCATTAGTGAGTCTTCTGATGTGTTCTCACAGAAAGTTGAGATGGTACAAATTTTTTTTTCTAAAATCATGGGAACTTCAAATACTTTTTTGAATAGATAAATGCGCAATTCTGTAGATTGGGTGTTGACATTTTTGAAAATAAATTTTTAGATGTATGTTTACCTATTATAACGACTTACATAGCTTTTGATACTGATACAATGGCTACAATTTGCTGCTAAATATATTGGAAATAAAATAAGAATTAATTACATTTATTTATTGATCACTTGCAGTCAGCACCACTATCAGGAAATTAAAACAAACATCTTCTGACCAATTGGAATCCCAGCTCCCCTTGTTTGCTGCTGTTGGGCTCTTGAGCAAGGCCTTCAACCTTGGCCTTCAACCAAGAGTGCTGTACAATGGTTGACCCTGTGCTCTGACCCCAGCCTACTAAGAAGAAGCTGGGATATGTAAAGAATAAAGGATTTCACTGTGCAGTAATGTATATGTGATAAATAAAGTCTGAATTTATTTTATAAACCACATCTACCACTTACTACATGAACATCGTAAAACCAAAAACAGAGACCCCAGTGAGCCCAAACATTGTTCCTACAGGAGATATTTCTTATCCTGAAGCTATTTCGTTCCAAGCATTGTGTAAATGTTCTTAAATGAAGCGCAATAAGGAATGAAAGTAGGGATAGACATTAGTGAATTAGTCATTCCTCCCGGAGGACTAACTAATTCACCACTCCTCACCACACAAACCCTTTATTAGTTCACAGGTCTTTCTCTGAACTTGTAGACTAACAGAGCTGGAAGACCATTAGTCACAAGCCTTATCTGAAACTCTTGGAGACCTTCTGTCACTAACACTGTCATTCCATACCATGTGCTCCAGCGCTCTGCCTCCTTATACCCTTCACCTGGGGCATTGAGCTCACTCACACACACCAAATACCTCTCCATCATAGCTACCAGTCCCCACAGGGAACATGAATTATAAAGCACACACTTTCCCTCATTTCTCATTGTCCACAAAGCGAAGCTCCACATGTCTTGCAAATTATATTCAGATGCCTCAGGTGCCAAGGGAAGTCTCTCAGTGCAGACCACCTATGGGTACTTAACCATACATTGTGGATAATAAACATGGTCCTGCATGATCATCAGTGCCACTGTAGGGTTTAGCTGTTCAGAAGAAAACCAATCCAGACAGTGGATTTTTAGATACATTTTTTATATTTAAACTATATGGTAATTGTACTTCTTGTGGTATTTATACTTGTAATTCTCTAATCTTCTTTTTCATCCTTGCTGTTTTCTTCCACTGTACCTAAAATGTACAGTTTTTTATTCTATTGGTATTGTTTTTAATGATAATAGCAGAATAATACCTTTTGCTTTTGTATCCTGTCAGAGCCTACAGCAGAGCTATAGTGAAACTTTCCTTACCGTCCATTTAATGCATCTGCCAAAATGAACATGTTAACAACACAAGAAGTACATGAGATCATATGGTCCTATTATCTATGATTTCTCCTGGAGAAAGTTAATTTAATGAGCATTATCAGCAGCTAATGGGAATTATAATGAGTCAGATGAAGAAGATTATCTCTGCATAATTAGCACTATGTGTCAGCCTCAATTAAAAATGATGGGAATTAGGAGGAGGTTCAGGGTCTTACAGCTGAGACGGGCTGCTTTTAGCTTTGCTGCTTTACATGTTGTATGGAAAATGGATTGTGGAGTAGTGAAGTGTCAGAGAGTAGACAAATATGGGTAAAGATATGGCATCATCTGTAGAGGAATGTCACTGACATGTTAGAGACGTGTAAGCAGGGTAGAAAGGGGGGAGAGAGAGAGAGAGAGAGAGCAAGCATCATAATATTGGCTAAAATATCTAGATAGAACAGTAATGTAAAAACATAGATCTACATTTTCTGGAATACTGTGCTTTCAACCCCTTTTCCTATACATAATTCTGTATTTTTTAATGATTCTGTTTTTCTTTTTATTGAAATATGGTTGCGTTTATATAGCATTAATTTACATCATTTGTAACCAGTGATATGCGCAGAATGATTACACTATATATTTATATGATCTTTAGTTACTATTGTTCAAGCCTTACTATTTAGCAAGTTTAGATTTAGTGCATTAGAATAGACCTTGCTGTTTTTTATAATTCATGGCTATGTTTTGGTTGCCCAAGAGGGCTTCTCCTACTTCGGAGTAAATGTGTTTAAGCCTAAAGCCTTTCTTTGCTTTAGGTTATTGATCAGCTCAATTCATATTTACAGATGAATGTGTGCTTTTCTCCTTCTCCATTTCTCCTTGACGTGCTTGAGGACAGACTTGCAGTTATGCTGAGAGCATTCTCACAATATAATTGTCTCGAGAATGGAATCACTCACTGGGAATGATGTAATAGGACGACATTGAAAACATCTGAGTGTATTTGTAATGTTTGCTGAATCCTGTTTGTTTGATTTCAGTGTCTTTTAGATTGACTTTTCTAAGCAGAGGATTTAGAGGACTTAAATAATGGATAAACTGCGTACATCAATGATGAGACATGGCTACATAATGGTGATGTTAAATAATATAACATTATCCACATTTAAATGCAGCAGATGACATGTAGATTTAATAATCTGATAAATATAAGAATAGTGCCCCTGTAAACCTACTTTCACTAGAATATAAATCTAGTTTATAAATTGTCAGCAGGTGGGTGCATTGGTTGAATTTGTTCAGTAATAGAAGAATGTTCATGTTACAGATTTTAATCTATTTAATCAGGTTGGATGGGCATCCAACTAATATTGTAACCCAGAGCATTTTAGCCATTTCTTTCAGTACTAATTATAATACAACAAATATAGGGCTCCTTTTTAGTCAGCACAAAACAGGCAATATGATTATATAGTTTTCAGTGTTTCTATGGCTAAAAAAATAAAATTAATAATAATATGCTCATTTTAAGAGTTCTACATTTTTTTGCAACGTCATTCCTGTATTCCGGTAGTGGTAAAATTTACCCGTTATAAAAAAATATACATACATACATACATACACACATTACATTCATTTATTATTATAATTTTTTAATGCATTTATTTATTTATTTTAAATAATCATTGACCTATGTTATTTTGCCAGCACAGATCTTAAGCATATTTTAAGGGTTAAAGTAGTTATAATAACTACTTTATTTAAGGGATATAAATCAATAAAAAAGTTGCTTCAGCATTTGATAGACTTTTCATTCAACATTCAGTGACTATGCAGCACAAAACTTGTTAAAAAAAGGGAGAAAACTTTAATGAAATATTTCCTGTGAAAACATTTCCAGGCATGGTTTTTAATTTTTGCTAATTTTAAATGATAAGTAAAAAAACTTTTACCTTTGGATAACGTGTGCATTTTCTTTTCTTTTCAGCAACCACAGCTCCTGAATGTATAATCGTATCTTTCAGCATGCAGTATAAGCAAATCCATCAAGAAAAAAGGATTTTAATTCTCCGTCAGATGTCTCTTCTACATATAAACCTAACAGCACATATACATCTGGATAATTTTTACTCAATATACAGTATACTGTAAAACCAAAATGTAGCAGATAGAGTGCTAATTAGAAATGCCGGTATTTAATCAGAAAAATGCCAACCATGTTGATGTTTGGATGAAGAATCAAAGCTGCTCACAGCCGCTCTGCAGATAGACTTTGTTTACCGAAATGATCCATTCAGGTCGGACCTTTTAGACTGCATATCATTTACTATTCAATGTGAAAAAACAATACTGACACCCAAAACTAGCTTGCTAATTTCATGTGTCATGATTCAAGTTAAGAAATTGTATGTTGGACTGAATGCCATCAACTCCCGCACAAGAAAAGACAAACAATAAGAGTAAACAGTGAATATCACAGCCTGGCTGATACTGCACACAGTCTGTATTCTTTTCCTGACAGCCTGCAAGAGGGAGAAAAAAAAAGCAATGAGCACAATACTTTAAGAAACAAATCCGAAGGCACTTCACCACATAACTTTAATTATTTTTACTGTTTCTTTCAGCCGGATTAATGGCTGTAATCTTTGGATATTTGGATCATATTCATCTATGCTTTGTATTTGCTTTTTGAGCAGGAAACTTCACACAGAACTTCTTTCCCCGGTCTTCCCATGTGGGCTGTTTTATTTTGTGTTTTACCAGCTTAATGACCATGTCCTTCTGTTTTGGAGAAGAGGAGACTTCAGCCGATAATGCAGCTGCACCTCCTAAACAATGTACCTTACACTAAAAACAACTTGAGCTAAATGGTGCTGGCCGTTTAACAGATTTGGCTTTTCCCGTTCCAAGGGGTCGACACATCGAAGCATTCAATCTGCAAGATATTGGCACAGGTTTTACGATTGAGGTCATTTCTGCCTTAACCCACCCGTTTCTCTGCTCTTGGGACCAGCAGTAGAGATGTCTTACATCTCCAATGGCTGGCTATTGCAAGCGGTGGTAGGGCTTGAACCCTCGACCCTCCGATCAACAGCCTAGATCCTCAAAAGCCTGAGTCAGCACTGCCCCCGCTGTTTAACAGATGCTTTCTTGCTTTGATTGACCCCCTAGTGGGAGAAAATTACTATTGTGCATTGAAGCAATACCATGTACTTTTATTTCACCTGGTGAGTAGCATCTGCTCTCATTCTTTGCAAGCAACTTTGCAGTAATACTGTACTGTATATAGTACTTGTTTTTACCCAAGTAAACCATGTGCATATGATCTCTGTCTCACATATTCTGCGTTCATTTGTGCATGTCCTCACACATTAACATGATGTTCCCACAGGATGCAATATGCATGTAAACAGTAGGGGCAGAATGATGTGATTTTACCGCTGCACAGTGACAAATATGCATGTCAAAATAGTTGGAGATGAGTACAATACTATCTGGAAACTAAGCGATGTCATCCCTAAGTGTCATCATGTTTACTCCATGTAAAAAAAACTTGTCTGATTGAACTCTCCAGTGTGCCCCCTACAAGAACAAGACTTGGTTTACGACTACCAAGTATCATGTATCAAACAACTGAGCCAACGTTTTTTCTCTCTCTTGCGCTGCAGAATTGTGGGTAGTCGTCTCCCCTGCTGGGTCTTAGTGCGCATCTCTTACTGGTATAATCAACATCCGTGCACGAGTGTACTGTTTACTATAACACCGTGACCAAGTGTGTGAGTAAAAATTTTATTTTGTGTCTGTAAGCGCGCGTGTACTGTTTCTTATAACACACGTGTGTGCGCGCATGTAAAGAAAAAGAAAGTCTCATTAGAGGTTAAAAATCCGTTTTCTCTCTCTCTGTCGTTATGTGTGCACACGTGTAATTTGACACCATGCCGGTTCACACACTCTCTCTCTCTCACACTAAAGGTGAGAGAGAGAGAGAGAGAGTGTGTGTGAGAACCGGCATGTTGTCAAATTACATGCGCACACACTCTGCTCTACACAGAAACACTGCTCTGTCGTGATTCTTTTCAAAGGTAAAGTGCAGTGTACTTTACAGCAGTGATTCCATTACTATGCGCTCACACGAGTCTCATTAGCGATGTTCCTTGCTAATTTTTCTGACAAAACAGTCTTTCCATTAATATTTGTGTATGTATGTGTGAGGAGAAAGGTTTACTGTGTAAGATGAGAAGGGGGAGACGGGAGGGGCTGAAAGCAAGAGTCTCCTTTTACTTTAGCTTCACACACATACACAAAACACACACACAGCGCCTGCGCACATAAACGGAAGCGCTTACCTGTCGGGATTTATTTTTACTTTTTTTTTAAGGTAAAGTGCAGGTTAATTTGTTTTATTTTGACTTTATATTTTGTATTAATTATTTTTATGTATTTATTTTTTGGGCTGTGAAACGAATAATTTGAGTTTTCATTATTTCTTATGGGAAAACTAAATTTGATTTGTTTTGGAATATGAGCCGGAACGAATTATGCTCGTAATCCAAGGTTCCACTGTACTAAGACAACCACTACAATCAGATGATTTTTATTATGTTTTTTACGTAAAAACTTGGTACTAAACTTTGAACATGGCTGTATAGACGGTGTAGTTGAGAGACAATGTCCTGTCCTCATATTCACACACTGGGGTATCAATAAGTTAAAGATCACGGTTGTAGATTTTCTGTTGTTAATCTGCCGTCTATTTAGACGCAGTGAGCACAAAGAAATCTCCAGGAGGGTTTAGTTCATGACTCCGGGAGGGAGGGAGAGCACAACTGTTAATAACAGCATTTGTATTGATTTTAATTGTATTTATTAATTGAATTATTTGTAATTGTCCAAATAATGTGGAGCCAGGTGATGTGTTCACCGGCTTGGGTCACCGGCCAGAAGTGGGACTTTATATCATGTGTATACAGTACGTGTTAAACTATATAGTAAATGTAATGTGGGTAAATAGATACAGAAATAGATATATAAATACTCACATGTATATTTAAACCAGTTTTTCACCCCTGCTGCCAAAGTTAATAACAATCTAATAAACTAAATCTTCTATCTTTTGTCCTATCTGCTCCTCAGTCTGCACTACTCATGCTTTATCATTTTTCACAAAATGTCTAATGCTTACTTAACTGCCTTTCTCTTTCTGTTTTTGTCCTAACCCCATATCTCTCCATATCTCTCCATATCTCTCCATTCCATTTTAATTTCAGTACTTTAAAAACACTCCTGCTGTTTTATTAAATTTTATAATAAATCCCATGATAACGGTAGTGGTTAGCACTATCGCCGCACATCTCCAGGGTCCGGATTCAATTCTCATCTCAGGGTCTATGATCATGGAGTTTGCATGTTCTCCCTGTGCTTGGTGGGTTTCCTCTGGGTACTCGGGTTTCCTCCCACAGTCCAAAAACATGCAGGTTAGGCTAATTGGCGTTCCCAAATTTCCTGTAGTTTGTGAATGAGTGTGTGTGTGTATGTGTGTGTGTGTGTGTGTGCCCTGTGATGGATTGGCACCCTGTCTGTGGTTTGTCCCGCCTCATGCCCTAAGTCTCCTGAGATTCCCCCGCGACCCTGAATACAGGATAAAGCGGTATAGACGATGAGTGAGGTAGGTCATGATAAAGTATTAGGCAGCTATATCATGACCTTTGAACTCTGGCAGGTTTTAATGGTTTTATAAATCTCTCTGTCATGAGTAGCATTTTCAATGTGCTGATGTAACGCACACTTTATTCCATTAATGTACCATTTTGGATATGAAATCTTATTTAAAGTCTTCACTCAGCACCCAGACTACAGTAATTATTACATTATATAACACACACTCGAAAGCTTAAGTGCCCTCAGACCAACCAGCAGGCCTCGCAACTAAACCCAACACCGCACGGCCGGTAGATTTGAAACATTTTTATTGCACTTCGTGTAAAGTTATCGGTGATATCAATAAAACAGGTCCATTTGCACAAGTGTTATTTGTGTTTCTGCCATTGTTCTGTGTGTGTTGTTCTTCACAGAATGGCAGGAGAATGAAAGTGGTGCAGCACCTTAAAGCTCAAGTAAACCTCACCTGAGAAAGCTACGTATCCAGCCGAGGCTTAGTCAGAAATCAGTGAGGTCTCAGTGATGGATGGGCGAGGCGAGACGTGAGCGAGACTTTTAGAGTCTGAATGATTTTCTAAAGGCCCATTTCTCTCAGGCGTCTCCTGAATAATGAGGATTTATTGACTTTAACTTACAACAGCTCTTTGTTATTTTTCCTCACTGTGCAAATCCAATTCTCACAATACTCACGGCCCTATGACACACACACACACACACTTATGATTATGAACACCTTTATTCAGGCACCTTCTTACTTTGCTATTCGAGTAAATAGCCTGTAATTGCAACTGCTAAGAATATATGATGTGTGTGTACAGTAGTTATCTATGCGGTGAGTACTTTTTTATAATAAAATATTTAAAATGTATTACAAGATGAGTTTCCTCAATTATTTGACACCAGAAAATTTTAACAGCTTAAAAATAAAAATAAAATACTAGTGTACAGTAAGTATGTTTCACTGCCAGGTAAAGAGTTTGTAGAAACAGTTAAAGGTTAAAGCAAAAATCAGCATCTGACACGTTACAGCTTATGACTTTCCTTTGACTCAACATTTTTATTTCATTTTTGGCACAAGTACATAGTGGCACATAGTGTACGTCGCATTTTTTTGGAGTTAGCCATGATGAGTCGTGCTGTCGTTTGTGTATATTGAGGATTTTGCCGGCTTGTAGGTGCAATACAGACGTTTCTCTTTCTTCTGCGTACTCTGTGTATTTACAGTAAACTACTGTGTTGATTGGTTATGTTGAATGACGCGTATAGCCACGCCCACCGTAAGGAAAAAAAAAAAACTAATGAGTAAAAAAAAAAAAAACATAACCTGGAACATTAACTGCTTATAACTTCACTTTTACTCAACATTTTCATAGAATTTGTGTCACAGATTAAAATTCAGTTAAATACCGAAGTACTGGCAAAGGTTCATCAACGTCTGTGATAAACACTGATGTGGCAAAATCTGGTTGGACAGACAGAAAGAAACAAAAGTTTTTCTGAGCCTGGTTTCTGGTCCTCCAGTGTATGAAACATAAAGATATAATTGAAAGAGTGTGGAGTTTTGACTCGAGCCTTCATGGAACCACAATAGAGTAACACTTGAGTATATCATTAAGGCTATACACACTCACAATGATATACTTAACAGAAGAAAAGAAGGCATGGTAATGATGAGAACTAATGATAAGCGTGAGTATTACATTGGAATGAAGGGAAACAGAGCAGACAAACACCTTGATCAGAGACATTACTCCTCTTAATATGTTAAATTAAAGTGGGTTTGGGTGAACACTGGGGCAGAAATCCTTTAAACTGCATGGTGATGGTGGTGGTGGTGGGGGGGTATGTATATACACTATATGGTAAAATTATTATTTCTATATATGTGAGATGGATGAGTGAGACACGGTACAAGATGTAAGACTTTAATAAACTAAAACATAAAGAGAATTGCTCAAACTGAACTCAGAAGGCAAACACGGCTAACTGAAACAAATTAACTGAAAAACAGACACAAAACAATGAGCTGTGAGAACCCAGAGCTGGAATAATGAAACTAATCAAACACAAAACACCCGAGACTAAAACTGGATGGCATCAGTACCATGAAACCATTGCACACGACTTCCACACTGTAAGGTTTTATAATATGATGCAACTTCCCCACTGCCTGTATGAGCATGAGCACCCCCTCACTGCACGTCCTGACTCCTCATCTGGAACACTTCCTATAGTCCGTATACACACAAATATACATCCAGACAGCTTGTGTCTGCTGCAACCACTTTGTTTAACCGGAAAATGCAATCCTATCATCCGTCTGTCTGTCTGTCTCCGGGTGTCTCCATGTCTCTCCATGACTGACGTGCTAATGCCTGGTTCTTTTGATGTACAGGATGTAGCACCTGGCCTAAAGCTTACATATGCACTCTTTGCTGATAATAAAGAGAGACTTTCAGACATCATGTGTGCGTGTGTGTTTGTCCCTGTCTCCCGGTTTAAACAGCAGCCGTGCATCGTAGTTGTGACACAAATCTAACAATCCGGACACTCCTCTTTTAAACACAACAAACATAAAAGCTCTGAACAAAGCCAAAAAGCTAGGTACCTCTGTATGTGAGTTTAATCTGTCCCGGGGGCGAGTTCTTGAGGTGAGATCTTGTATTGTGAAGCGAATTTTCCCATAGGAAATAATGTAAATGCAGATAATCTGTTCCAGTCTCACAAAAATATTACCAATTTCCAACACTTTAATCATATTTTGCCTAAAAACAATCAAAACATTTTGAAAAGACATAAAAAGTATTTAGTCAGCCACCAATTGTGCAAGATCCCCCACTTAAAAAGATGAGCCTGTAGTTTTCATCATAGGTATACCTCAACTATGAGAGACAAAATAAGAAAGAAATGCAGACAATCACACTGTAGGATTTTTAAAGAATTAATTGGTAAATTCCTCGATAAAATAAGTATTTGGTCACCTACAAAAAAAGAAGATTTCTGTCTCTCACAGACCTGTAACTTCTTCTTTAAAACGAGCTCCTCTGTCCTCCACTCGTTACCTGTATTAATGGCATCTGTTTGACCTCGTTATCAGTATAAAAGACAACTGTCCAGAACCTCAAACA
>JAOVVB010000015.1:6375609-6386011 GCA_028570985.1 Heterobranchus longifilis | reverse complement strand
GCCATAACGTTAAGAGAGAGGTTAAGGTACAACTTAAGAACTACTTAGCGATAAGAAGCTTTCGAGAAACCGGGCCCAGGTCATTCCAGGAAAACATTAGCACTTGATACCAAAAGCATTATAAGACCTTTATAAAACAAAAAGCAAAATCACCAAAAACCTATGTGAATTTTGGTTGAATTCCTTGAAGTGCTAAAATATTCAAATCACAAAAAAGAAAACACTCTAGTTGTTGTGTAAATTGGGTAGAAAGCTTAGTAAATCTACTAGCCATTGGTTCTTCTGTCTTTTTAACTTGACCAATAGTAAGCAAATAATAATAATGAAAAAAAAAAAAAAAACAGCCACAGGCAATGTAATAAGCAGAAGTAATTTAGACTAGTGAGTCTACTCTGTAATTCACACTTTGTGGCTGACTGGCATATTAATGACTCTTAGGTAAGCTCTAATTGAGAAAATTACTATTTAATGAAGATAATGAAGTTTTGTGAGGACATGATTTTCACACTACGAAACACATTTCTCCACCTTAACTACCAAACTGTTTCTGTCAAACAGAGAAGCGGAAGTGCCAAAGTTCCTGTTGATATCCCTGTGGTGGCCATTTGACACATCCAGCCTGTTTCTTGAGAAGCTAACCCGTCTGGCCAATGTGAGATGTGAAATGGCGAGACAAGGCTTGTGTGATTGAAAGCTCAACTTGTCACCCACACTCCACTGTGCCAGCCATGACTGGCAGCTGATGGACTCTGTGAGCTGCCAGGAGGAGTGGATGGGGAGTAATCTCATAGCCTCAGCCTTCGTTGTATCCCCAAAGCCACTGTGACAAGACAAGGAGCTGTCTCTGTACGAAGCATCTCTCTCCATGGCCGAGAATGATACACATTTATGTCCGAGCTGCTATGACTGATCTGTCAGAGTGCAATCGAAATGATTTTTGCCATACAATATGTATCCTCCATAACACTATGTCCCATGGTTTATGGCTCATCATTACAAAGCAATATGCCTCCATCACTCATATTTTGATTCTTAACTACTTGCAAGCTGTCAAGGACTTGTTTCCATAGACTTGGCCTCCCTTTGCCACATCATGCATCCCTTTGCCTCATCACACATTTAAAGTTAACATTCCATTAGACTCACCAGTAATGTTTCTTCAAGTTTTTACATTTTTATCAGGAGTGATATGTTCTTCAAAGCAAGCACATGGAAGAAAGCATGTAACATTTTAAAATTACATTTACTTTAACAAAAAAAAATATTTCTGTCTTTTGTGCTTCTTTTTAGGGATTTCATTTCCTTTTTTTCTTTTTTTTTTTGTATTTCCTCTTCACTTTGGCCATGCATTGAGCATTGATGTAAAATGTTTGCAGTAATAGTTTTGGCCATTGGGTTCTGGACTACATTATTCACCCACCACTCAACTATTACACGTTCATGACCCTATTAATCACATGCCCTCCTGATTGCACTCACTTATTTTATGGTTTTCTCCAATTTGTACCCCCATTTAAAAGACTAAAGGATAACATACAGTTTTTTACTTTATAGTGCTTAATTATTAAAAGGTTATTTTTTAAATTTTTTCCATTCCTAGTTAGCACGGCTTTGAGGGGTATCCCAGCTAGATCATTAACAGACAAAGCTAGATCATTAACGGATACAGCTAAATCATTAACAGACACACTTTATCTAGCTGGAATACCCCTCAAAAAATGAAACTTTTTATCCCACAATCTCCCTCTGTTTCATTCCTCTGCCAAATAGCCGTTTCAGGGTTTATGCAAATGAACTACCCCTGAGCCACACCCTGTCAGGGAATAGCAAGACGTAAGTGCATGTTGGCATAGTATGCTCTTATACTGTATGAGGTCACATTAGGGGGAAATAATTTCCAATACAAAAATAGAAAAAGTACAAAAAGCTCTCTCTCTCTTTCTCTCTCAGTTCTTGTTTTTTGGATACATACATGTGAATGTCTAAAATGATAAAAAAAATATATATATATTTTAAAAACTAATTGCACTAAACCCTTTAATGGTACATTTGTTGCTATAAATAAGACTGTTTGGAGCGATTATATTATGTTTTGCTGCATTGCTAATTTTCACAAGCACTATAATAGACTTGATAAATAGTAAACTTTTTTTTATCAGTATTTACTGTTGGATCAGTGTTTATTTGGATCAAACCTATTTGGATCTAGTTCTCACCAGATGAACAAATTTAAAAGCACCATGACTCTCATCTAGAGTAAAGCTGTTACCAAAGAATATATATACTGTATTCCCTTGGTAATGAACAGGGTTATTCTTTGTTCAGAAACAACCATACTTTCTATGCCCACTTCCAGTCTAAACAGATCAAAGGTCTGTTTTGAACCTGAAGCAAGGGGAATAGTTCCCTGTAAAAACATACTTCCCTGATGATTTATCTTTAAGCAAGTTTAAAATTCAGCCCTCAGGTACCATGCACTATAATAAAATGTTTACTTGCATGTTCACCACCATCAGCAGCACAACAATAGACACAAACATGTAGTATGTAATCTACATAATTGTAGATAAAACATGAGCGATGAGAGCCACAGTATTAAGATAATTGCACAGATCCACATTTTGTTTGTGTTGCATTACCGTAGTGGGTTGAGTGGTTTTAAGTGGAAAATGTGTACAGAATCACAGGAGAGTGGAAGCCCACTGTCGTATTACATGTATACAGTATAGACAGAAATATTGTCTGCGTATATAGTGCCTATGTAGCCTAGCAGAAGATCTGCTACAAAAGCCATGTTGGCTCATGTTTTGAAAAACTTCAAGCTATGGAAATATTTTCGCATACATTTTTTCTCATTTATTAAACTGCTTCGCTTTAGCATTCAATCACTCTGTTCGATTCTTTGAGATATTTTTCTAGGTCTGCATCTGTACAAGTATTTGATAATTCCTGTTTAAGACATTGTGACCTATGGAAGAACTTTTAACAAACTCTTAATAAGTGTGGAAAGTATGACGTGACAATTGACCTGAATAACATGGCTTTGTTGCTTGTTCTCTCACCCACATACACAATTTGGGAGAACATTAAAAAAACAACAACTAAAAAACAGGACTAATGGCAGTTAAAATCAAATACATTGACATACAGTATGAATACATGAAGTGACAACCCTATCTGGAGCTGTGTTAATTAAATAAAAATCATGATTCCAGCACATCCTTTCAAAGAGAAGGCATTCCACATTTTATTAGCCCAGGGTTACAATTAAAAACTGAACAGTTTGCAAATGGTCAGAGTTATGTACAGCAGATGCCAAGGCAATCAAACATCTAACAAAATGCTAATTGGGTGTTATTATTTCCAGACCTGGCTCATGATGTAATTATCCCATTACTTTATTACTCTGCTACAGAGCTTCTCTCTGTTCATTGTGCCTTGTGAGTTTATATCCCCCCTGCACTGTAAGTTTCTATTACGCTGTGAGTTTATATGCCTTGGCATGTTCATCATCCCTTTTTGTGTAATATTTGATGTTTTCTGTGGATTATGATACAGGCCCCAAGTTCCAGCTTTCTTTTTACTATGCCAGCATCAGTAAGAACAGCACCAATGTTGAAGGATAAAGGTTGCAAAATATTCATTATTAACATCGCACCATAGGTTCCCCACTGTACTAATGCAGGCAGTGCTTCCACAGCTCAGACAGGGGTCTAGAAACTGTAAATATGATTGCAAAGATTAATTGAACCACGCCATGTCTGGGTCTGTCTCCTTTTATTAAGGAATTGGGTCCATCTGTCTAAACTACTGTATGTCTTCAGTGTCCAATACTACAAACAAGTGTGTGTTGTTTACATGATTTTCTATTAGCATATGAAAGGTGTGTAGCTTTTCCACCCCTGTCATGATTGCAAGGTTTTTCTAAAGTGCGGTCTTTGTGTCCACAAGGTCATGTGAAACGAATCAATACAGGTTATTGAATGCTCATCTCTTCATCCTTGAAGTGAGCATTAAAATCAATGCACATAAATGAAATTAACCTCCTACAGCTTGTGAAGAAAAAAAAGCAAACGGAAATCAGAACCATGTGAACATTAACACAGTGGAAAAGTTTTTTATCTTTAGCATTCTATAGGGCCTTTAATATGAAAACAATAAAAGAATACTTATAAAATATCTTTTGGCAGGTTGCTATATAAACTTATACCACACTGCTGTAAATTCATAAGTCTGATACGTCAGAGTGTGTGATGGCAACTTTTACAAAGGTACCAACTGTTATATAAATGATAGGTTTCTATAAATGCATTTATTCATTTAATTTATTTTGTATCACCTGCCTGCAAGGCACACAGTAGGCGACACATAGGGATCGCTCGTCACCATTCATTGTTGTCACACTTTCTTCTGTCTGCAACGCCTTTGAAACCATTCATATACATTTGACCAAGACTTTACCAAATCTTTATTAGAATGTGATATAAATATATAAATAAAACTAATTTTCTAATAAATTGTATTCTTTTTAAATAAATATTACAATCATTTTATTTTTAAAGGGGGAAGATCAAATTTACTTTTTATAGGGATATATAAGAGGTCAGAATGCACTTTGGGTTTAGATATGGAAAAAAATAAACATCTTAAAAAGCATGCAAAATCTCAACACCTCACTGTTTCAAATATAAAATGAACATAGATACAGTCATGAATGACATCATCTGAGAAAATAACTATCATGACTCATCTTATTATAGTAATAGTCAGTTAACAGGGATAATAATGAACAGAATAAAAATTAAATAAGAATATAATAGAGATTTACTTAAAAGTTATTTAAAGTTTAAGGGGTTAAGAGTTACAAAATGGAACATTACTTGCATTCAGCATCTGAGTGAAGGGACGGCAGAGTAATGAAAAAAGTTGAAAGATATTAGAAAAGGCTCCGGGTATAGAAACCGATCTAGCCTTCTGGGTTATTTCAAGACGAAAGAAGAAAAATCAAGGTAAATTGACTGGCTAGGCAAGTTAGGGTGCTGTAACTCCCTCAGTCCAATTCAATTAAAATAGGCCTTACTGGTATGACCATAATAGAAGGAACAAAATAGCAGGAATTAGTGATTGTTAGAAAACTGTGCTGTGGAGTGTTACATATAGTTAAACGTCCCAGTGCTGTTATGCTTTGTTATCACCACTTGTGAATGTCTCTTGTGCAATCATATTACTTGGTTTGAAATAACTGCTGTATAATGCTAAATAAAGTAACATTGTTTGTACTTTTTCACCACCAGGGCCAAGAAGTGCCATATGTGAACAGGGACTGCAGTTAACAGCAAGAAATCAAAGAAAGGAAAAGGTGAGCAGTGCACAAACCAGCAGTAAAGATAAGTAGCTTAATAACGTTTGAATCTGTGTGTAGTCCCCAACCTATTGATGCCAAACTTTCTATAAAAAAAAAGACAAGCCCCAGGCAAGCTTGATTAAACCTGTGATCTTTTCAATAGCGTTTTTGTTTAGGTTTTTGTTGTCTTATTAAAGTGAGAACAAAGAGACTCGTGAGGGATTAGCTGTTTATGGGTAGTATAACAGAAGTGATAATAGTAACTAACATGTCTTGTGGACATTCCGCAACATTAAATGAACCTATAAATATGGTTTTAAAAAAATGTGACATTTAGTAGAATTTAAAAGTAATGACCTTGTTAAATAAGGAAACTCCGTTCACCTCCACTTAAGTCTGCTTTTGTGCAGGGGAGAAGCCTAGCACCTAGTCTCCTTTACCACGTCTTATTAAGCCTGCACAGATGGGTCATACTATTTAATTCATAAGGGAACACAAACTTTGATCTTGTGCGGTGTGTTTAGAATTCAGCTCCAGTCATGCACAGACCAGTGAGGCCCCACAGCACACAACCCTAAATGCTGAAAGCTCTAGTAACTTGACTCTCAGTTCAGATGGGATGTGACTTCAAATTTTAGGCCAAATGTCACCCACCAGTGCTTTCAGTTAATTCATGAGTCGTGATGTGGAATAACCGAATATATTTATTATTTAATTTATTTCTTGTCATCATTCTTTTTTAGGGGGAAATTTTTTTTTATTTTTAATAAAAATTGTAACTGTCAATGTCAACAACATTACTGATTATTTATATTTTATTTTTGTATTTTTTTTATTAGTACTAACTTTTAAGATAGTGTTATGTGCTTTGTTAGTATTATTACACTTATTATTATTATTACACAGTAATACACAGTATTAATACACATATGAAAGGATCATAAGTGGTCAGAATAGCCGCAACTATTCACATCTTATCTTTTGTCTTTATTGATCATTTGTGACTGGAAAAAGATCGCCACATCTGCAAAAAGCAACACGTCTTATCCGAAAGGAGCCCCAGCATTATTAGTCCGAGATCAAACGAAGCCGGCAGATGGCATTTCAGGACTAAGCCAGAGAAAGGTACTTAGATTGGTCAATGAAGCCTTTTTATGTGCTATCAATGAAAGACTGTATGGCATTTTGTTGTGGCTTTTCCTCGGCTAACCACATTCCGTGTGCTTTATTCATCTATCACACAAATGGAAAGGAGCTCTTATCTGAAGAGAGGAAAGTAAAAATAAAAGAAATAACGCGTACGTTGCAGAAGCAATTTTTACTGTGTAGCAGGAATGTGCAGCTCCCACACACCATCATACAGGCCTCTGGTATGTGTACATTTCTTGCACACATATTCTTAACATTGGTGCACAAGACTTTAACACTGTTATTACGGTTTTAAAATGTTTACATGTTTTTTTTATGAATCTTTCAATTTTTTTTGCAGAGATCTCTCATTAGGCTGCAGAGAAGATTTCACTTTTTATATAGCCTGTAGAATAACCTCGTTTGAAAACGTCATATACAGTGTCAACATCTCTGTGCTGGAGCTTGCCTGTAGACAGTTTCAAAAACTGTGCATCAGACAGGAGTTTCGAGCATGTTAATTCATTTTCTCTACCGCTTGTCCTGTGGGGGGTCTCAGGGGGCCTGGCAGATGGCGCAGCTGTATTGTTAGCAGCTTCTTCTGCTGTTATGCATTTGTTTGACTTGGTCAGGAAGTGTGCAGCATGCGCAGACCGCCGAGGCTGATGTTTGTGTTCGATTGAGGTATATGTTCAAAAGAAGCTTGACTCCTAACCACATTGTCTGGGTGTGCAAATCCGACTTTGAAAAGTTCAATAGTATTATTTTAGTCAGACACAATTACAATTATTTATATGTTTTAGTTGAACTAATTATTCGGAGCATGTTCATTCATTTTCCCTACCGCTTGTTCTGCGTGGGGCTGAAGGGGGCCTGGACGTTATCCTGGGGTCTGGGTTAAAGGTAGCTCAGTGGTTAAAATATCTTAAGCTGCCACTGTTTGGCCCTTGAGCAAGGCCCTTAAACCTCAACTGCTCACATGTAAGGAAAAATTGTAAGTTGCTCTGGATAAGGGTGTCTTCCAAATGCCATAAATGTACATATAACAAGTAAGCTCAGGGAACAAGGCTGTGGACATCTTTCATGCAGGGTACAGACACTCTCACATACCCATTCATACACTATGAGCAATGCTTTTGGACAGATTGTGTTTATCCACAATGCGAGTACCAAAAAAAAAAACCCACAAACACTGGGAGAACAAACTCCACACTCACCAGGGGTTATATTCAAACACCTAAACCCTGCAGGTGTAAGGCTATAGTGCTAACTGTTGAGTGACTCTGCCTCCAGTTTCAAGCACTCAATGATTTTTAATATAACTACATTCCAGCAATAATTTAATTATATGACAGCTTACCAAACACAAAGGGGCACTATTGAACTAAAGGTATACCATATCATAAAGTCATACAGGATGTCATACAGTATTTTGAAATAAAGTAGTAATAAAAACATGCCATCACTTTGTTATTATACATTTTATATACTGTATTATTAGGTATGGGTATCATTGCTACAAATGCATGTATACAATAATATATAGAAAAGAAGTAACTGAAGTTAGGTAGGTCGAGTATAAGAGGACACCTCATGCCTATCAGACATAATAGGATGTCTGAGCTTTTCAAATGTAGCTTGATTTCAAATGAAAACTTTGAGCCATTTGAGACACGGTAATGGCTATACAATGTGATTTTATGTGTCACTGAATGGTGACACATAAAACCACGGAAAGGTTGCTTGAATAAATCTCACAACTTGTCTATGGGACTCATATGTAGAGCTTAGTGCTGACCACTTGTAATTTGATCATTCAAGACACATGCAAGACACAATCCAAGAAGTAGTCTATTGAAAACTCTTGAAAATTTGACTTCAATACCTGTAAAAGAGTAAGCTGGCTTTAAACCAGCCTAAAGACAAAGTTCATATACAAAATTATTTATGAATCATTAAGTGGATCATGTTGATGAGTGATTTTATTATTTTTATTGCATGAGTACAGTTGGTGTAATGTCATACAATACCTACAGTACAATTAAATGAAATCACTTTGTGTGATGTCATGTCTAACTGTGCAAAATTTCCCCTCACATAGGTTTTTCTAGAAATCATTATTTTACTTGCACAAGCATGTCTATTACCTAATCCGTGAAGATTTATTTATTTTGCATATTACAAATCTGCTGTTTTTTTTCCCCCTGCCTTGACATTTCTTAAATTTTAACAGTGGAGATGAATCTGAATTCTGAGATTAATGAATGAAAAACAAATCTACAGTTAATGAAAGCAAGCCATGTTCTTGTGTCACTTTCATTTTGTCTGGATGAGGTTTTGGATGCAAATGTCACATTCAAAATATTCTTAATTTTATGGTAGGCCTTTTGAAGGCTGTGACTAGCTTATTTACAATTACACCCTTACTCGAGCATCTCTATTGCTTGCTTGTGTGATAAGGGCTGTGGTAATCATTTTTTTGATAGAAGCTATTTTCTCCATAATCCATCTGTGTGTATGCCAGATCTTTCTCCTTGTTTGGTGGGGTGGGCTGGTTGATGAGAGGCGGCTGGCCTCCCAGGCGGTGTCTACTTTGCATCTGAACAATCTTGCTTTTGTGTGAGCATATTCATACATTTTACACAGTCAGAACATTTACATGCACAGATAAGTCAGGCTCTAGCGCAACTAGGCCATTAATTGGACTACTGTACTTGGGCTATTATACAAGCAAGAGAATTGATTTATTGACTGTAGTATGTTTGTTGGACTCTATGATATTAGGATATTGCCACTTTTATTGTTTCCAGTTGACCCATCACATCACGGACCAAAACAATCAAGAAACAAGTTAGCGAGCGGCAACCTAGCAACATGTCTAGTGGTGAAATTTACATTTAGTACATACTGTACGCTTAACTTTTGTACAAATTAGATTCATGCTATCCCTTGTGGTTATGGTGCTATTTAAAGGTGAACGACACTGCTGTATTGTTCTTCTTGTATCTTTTTCTGATGTTATGCATTGTCTTCAACTTCTGGGTCAAAGCCTGGGACAGGAAGTGCGAAGCATGTTTAAGTATGTCTAGGCTGATTTCTGTGTCCAATTTAGGTACACGTTCATTAGAAGCTTGACTCCTAACCACATTATGTGGGTGTGAAAGTATGAGTTTGGGAAGTTTGATTTATATGATTGCAGTCGGACTAACACGTTTATATTTATTTTTCCGGTTTTAATTGTACTAATACCGTTATTCAGACCAAACACAGCGTCTTGTAAACTTTACTGATTTTTCAAGACACAAAATCTAGTCTATTGTACCACAGCATTCTCGAGGGTCCCAAACCACATTTTCTACAGAATGACAAAAATCTGGAACCCATGGAACCTTTGTCTGGCCTGTACAAGGTGCAAATCCAATTTCTCACATGTGTTGTATGAATAAATATTTCACTTTAGAATATAACTATATATTACTTTTCAATTAACTATATGTAAAATTAATACGTCCATTCTGTCATGATTCTATTCCATGTTTTTCTGCACACTGGTTAATGTTTAATTAGTATTAAAATATAAGTATTTGGTACTTTAAACAGGTTACATTCTAAAGTTGACTGTAGTTAAAACAAACGACTACTACATCTTCAAGTTAATTTTTGCTCACTGTTTGGTTTAAAAGATTTATGATTTAAGAGTGAGAGAGGGGTACTTTTAGTTAATAAAATGATAGTTTTCAGCTTTTCCATTTAAGTTTATGTATATAGTTTACTGATAAAGTAAGACATGAAAAGCTAATCTTACCATTTCAGTGTTCTTCTTCTGGTGCTGGATGAAAGGTTAACAGTGTATTTACAGTGGTGTGAAAAACTATTTGCCCCCTTCCTGATTTTTTATTCTTTTGCATGTTTGTCACACTTAAATGTTTC
>JAOVVB010000015.1:6362799-6374542 GCA_028570985.1 Heterobranchus longifilis | reverse complement strand
GAAACATTTTGTGTGACAAACATGCAAAAGAATAAGAAATCAGGAAGGGGGCAAATAGTTTTTCACACCACTGTAACAGTTAGATGTCCCAGGCATCTGTCATTTAAAAATTACTGCTTCAGCATGTAGGTAAGTGACTCCTGATTATATTTATATAAAATATCTACTAAATCTCATAACTACAGACCAAGAGGTTTTGACTCTTATGGTCATCCAGTAGCCAACAGATGTCCATGTTTAAATATCTATTGCAGTTTTATGTTTGAGTTTAACCAGTGCCTTGTTACATGATCCAAAGTCAGTGTGCTGCTATTCTGCATTCACCACTCTGACATCTCATGCATTGAAAAGATGCTTTTCTGCTCAAAACAATTGTAAATTGTAATATGTGATTTAAACTTTGGCCTTGTTTGATCCTTGGCCAAGCTTGCACATGCATGTTGGATTAAAGTTAAAAGAATTCAAAAAAAAAAAAAAAAAGGTTTCAACTTTGTGCCAAAAAATCTGTTTGGATTGAATCATTGATCTTTTGGAGATTTAACAAAAATCATCTCATCTTTCAGCCATCTAGAATATGAAGGAGGGGTAGGTTTCAAGGCTAAGAGCACTTCTCACTTGGCTTAAAAGTAAAGTAAATGCAATCATGTCAGGCCCATAACCTGCAAGGGATAGGATCAACTGGCACCCTGAAGATTAAAAGGGCTAATGGTGAACCTGGCAAAGACAGGTCACAGTACACTTGAACCCATTGAATTTCAGTTGTTTTTTTGTTTATTCCACACTTTTCAGCATAAGAAAAATATGACAATATATCACCATCCAATGTTGAATAGATACAAGGTTATTGGATTGCTACTAGCTTGTCTTTATTTAACAGAAAAAAAGCCAATGGGTCAGATATGTTCTGTGTGCCCAGATGCAATCCAAAAAAAGCAACGGAGAGGTCTTAAATAAAATTGCTAGAGAGTTTTATATTACTATGTTTAAGAGCTAATAGCCACCCATGGTGCATCCATCTCTCAAGTGAGGAAAATGTAGTGAATGCAGTGAATTGGTGCTCAAATAGATCCTCAAGAATGTGCAGACTGGCATAACCCATGAGATCAGGGTGTCATCAAATGTAAATCTAGCTGAAGTATAAAGGATTGTCTTTCTCTTGATAGAGATAAATAACAGTTTGAGGAGAAGAGAAGTTTAAAAGGGTTGATCAAATTTACTAATCATCTAATGTTAGAAACATATTGAGGGTCATTGTGGGAGTATATTGTTATGCATATTAAAGGTAAGACTGACTCATTCACAACTAAGGGCAGTTTAGTCTATTACATCTAGCATTTTGTGTTGGTGGGAATAAGCTGACATACAGTAGGTAGTACACATGTGTCACATTAAGATGCACATAATACAAATAAACACCTATTTATTTAATAAAAACAAATAGATTTTTTTCGGGTTTAGTCCATCAGCATGCCTATATTGATTAAGTCCCCCTTTTGCAGCCAACACAGCTCTGACACAGAGTCCACTAGACATCTCAAGATATGCTGTGGTATCTGGCACTAAGATGTCAACAGCAGATCCTTATAAGTCCTGTACGTTGCGATATGAAGCCATCATGAATCAGACTTTGTCCATTGAGATGTGGGGCATTTCAAGGCCAAGTCAACACCTTAAACTTTTTGCCATGTCTTGAACAGTGTTTGCAATGCATTATCCCGCTCAAAGAGACCACTGCCATTAGGGAATATCTTGACCCTGAAGTGGTGTACTTGGTCTGCAACAATGTTTAGGTGGGTGGTAAGAGTCAAAGTAATATCCACATAAATGCCAGGACCAGAAGTTTCCCAGTAAAGCAATGTCCAAAGCACCATACAGCCACTGCTAGCTTGCCTTCTTTAGCCAGCATTAACTTTTACTGTACTCTTCAGCAGGTCAGCACAGTGGTTTAGTGGTTAGCACTGGGGTCTTGGACTCTCAGGGTCGAGAGTTCGAGCCCCGTCAGTGTGCATGGAATATGCATGTTCTCCCCATGATGGGTTTCTACTGTGTTTTGGTTTCCCGGTTTCCTCCACAGTCCAAAGACATACAGAGTAGGCTAATTGGCATTTCCAAATTTCCCATTGTGTGTGTGTATGTGAGTGTGTGTCCTGCAATGGAGTGGCACACTGTCCAGGGTTTGTGTCTGTTTTTTGTGAGTGTGTGTGAGTGTGTATTGCTTTATTTTATTCTAATGCAAAATCATGCACCTGCTGAACAGACAACTTTTGACTTTAAAACTAATATCCTGGCAGTATGCTGAAAAGAATTTAAAAAAGGAGAAAAATCACTCCTGTGATCATAGGAAAATTCTGTGAAGACACACAGTATACAGTACCTGTGGAAACAAATGCACTATTTGTTTTTTCTAAGAGCATTATGATTATACATTAGGTACTATGTTTTTCTACCAGTGTCACTTCCTGATGCTTTGTCTAAGCAGTGTTATCACTCTCGAAATGTAACATTTCAAAATGTTTCAACAAATATTATAGAATTCCATTTACAATATCTAGTAGAATATTGAATACTTTACCAGTCAAAAGTTCGGACACACCTTCTTCTTTACTGTTAAAAAAAATAATTCTCAACATTAATACTGAAGACAAAGTAGCTATACTTAGCTTTCATGACTGCTTGGCACACTCATGGCATTCTCTCATCAGATTCACGAGGTATGTACCTTGAATGGTTTTCAATTCACAGATGTGCCTTTTTAGGCTTTAATTTGTGACATTTCTTGCCTTCTTAATGTGCGTTAGACCATCCTTTGTCTTGTGCAGAGGAAAGGTGGATATAGAATCAATAGCCCTATTAATGCTACTACAAGTACTGTAAATCCATATTATGGCAAGAAACACTAAGTTAAATAAAGAGAAAAGACAGGCTTTAAGAAATGGAGGCTAGTCAATCGAAAAAATCTTAAGAACATTGAATGTATCCCCAAGTGCAGTCATCACTAAAACCATCAAATACTATGATGAAAATGATGTTGGTTACTACCATCAGAATTTTGGTGAACAGATATTTTCTGAATGTATAGTTTCCCACTGTGAAGCATGAAGGAGGAGGTGTGATGGTGTGGAGGTGCTTTGCTGGTGACACTGTTGGTGACTAAAAATTGAGCTCACACTTAACCACCATGGCTACCACAACATTTTGCAGCAACATGCCATCCCATCTGGTTTGCACTTGGTGGGACCATCATTTGTTTTCCAACAGGACAATGACCCCAAATACACCTGTAGGTTATGTAAGAGTTATTTTTTTCCAAGAAGGAAAGTGAAGTGCTGCGTCAAATGACCTGGCCTCCACAATCACCCAATCTAAATTAAATTGAGATTGTTTGGAATGAGTTGGACCAGAGAAAGAACGCCAGCCAACAAGTACTTAACACCTCTGGGTGATTACCACATGAGGCTTGAGAATGCCAAGAGTGTACACAGCTGTCATCTTAGTGAAAGGTTATTACTTTGAAGAATCAAAAATATTAAATACATTTTGGGTTATTTAACACATTTTTGTTGCCAAATAATTCTCTATTTGTTTTGTCATAATGTTGATATATTTAGTATTAATATTCAAGGTTGAAAACAATTACAAATAGGAAAAAAAAACATTGAATAAGAAGTTTGAACATACATAGGAATATACTGCTTCAGTCTGAAAGCTGTTACGGTATATACACAAAACATTGCAAGTACTTATACCACCTGGTCTTGATGAAAATCTGTCCTTTCTTGTCACTACTGGGAATCCTTTGATCACTTTGGTGATTAAAGAGAATCCTGTACATACGCTAACCTGCATGAAAATTCCCGCACTCCCACAGTGTGTGTCTCTGGCCTCACAGTACTCCTGGTGTAATGCCCTGCTGTGCTTGAAGACCCAGGGCTCATTTCACACCTCTGCATGCTATGGAGAGTCTAGTTTACTCTGCTTGTCTTGTCATGGCTGTATCCCCATGCTATGGGCTTGTTATGCCTCTCAGATTGGTTTGTGTTGCTAAAGCTTCTCTCAGGGATAGAATTTTCTGCCCATTTCTTCACACCTGCTGGGGGACTGTTTGGTAATCCAATTTATGAAACAGTGTGCAAGTTTCTGTCATGTTACATAGATTCATAGCAATTGAAACATAGGAGGGAGCATGCTTAAATATTGCTTGTTTCTGAAAAGATTAGTGGTAAATGGTAAAAATAGTAATTGCAAAAGGAACTAAAATGTCAGTGATGACATGCTAAAATAATTCTTTCTTTGAACTCAATACACTAGCTTATCAGGGGATGGTTTTAAAGCTATATTCTAAAAAAAAGCATAAAATTATCTGTACACTCATTTTATGATTAACATTAAGACGTATTATTTGTGTCCAAATTAAATCTCATAACTAAGAACTGTCACTGGCAATAGCTGTCACATATGTTCAGCCACACTCCTAATATGAATAAAGACTAAATAAAAACTTATCATGGATTTTAACAAAATAACAATCATCTGCTTGACAATGAAAGGAAAGAAATCTATGAATTTATGAAACTGAGAATCAAGGTTTGGTTATTACTTCTGCATAACAGCAGTGTTAAATTATCTGTGAAAAACCTCTTTATGCAGTTTTAACCTCAGACACCTTAACCAGCAAATAATCAGATAAAATACATACCAAGATCTTTTATCCTTGTTAATATTATGGAGGCACAGGTGCTCTAAATACAAGACCAGTTTAATAAAATGACTTTATTATTCCAACACAAAGTCAGCCTCTTAATAATTGATGATCATTAGTGTAGGGACAATAGTGGGATATATAAGGAGCTCATCTTTATTCAACTAAATGGAGGTCATTCTCCCCAGGTGTCTCTTCTCCTCTCTCTCTCTCTCCCTCTCTCTCTTTTCAGATTATAAATTGCTCTGAGGTTCCTTTCACTTCAATATTTTCTTTCCCACACAATGTTCAGGCTCCATCTGAGAAGTTGAATGAATTTAAATGGGATAAATCATAAATCTGATTAGTGGAATATTCCCTGCGATAGAGAAATGATTTGATGAAGATAAATTGGAAATGAGGAGGAGATACATTTGACACTTTACCCAAGCCATGGATTCATTCAATCTCTTATATTTGAAACATTGGGGATTCATTTTTTCTGGACTTTATCTCCTGTAAGTGCTTACATTTCCAGTTTGACACATGCTACAACGTTAACTCAAATATAATGTATATAGCAACCAAATAATATGTTGCATGTTTGCTTTTCTAGAGCAGTTATCATACAAATAGACTTCTACAAGAATTTTGACCCTACATAAACACTAGACATTTTAGCTGTTCATCAAATAGAATGTTTTAACATACACAAAGTGTTCAAGTTAGGACACAAGACCTAAAGGCTTATCCCATTAGGCATGTAATAATGCCAGTAACATAAATGGCATCTCTTAGTTTATAACGTCCAATTACCTCCTGTTGCTTTGCATGCCATGGATCACAGCGTCCAAATGGCCCCCATACACATAGCTGTTTACACCATCTCTGTCTCACTATGATTCATTGCATCTCATCAAGATCATTAGAGCTCTAATAACCCACACACAAAAGTGGAGAGGAGATAATAGATATACTCTGAAGAATGCATGCTAGCATGCTTTGCAGGACTTAATGTGTTATGCTCGGCTGCAGATGGACTGACTGCCTGTGGCTTGCCGTGATATTTATGTGACATCATTAAGCCCTCAGAACGGGACCACCGGCAACAATGCCATAGCCAAGGACACACATTTGAGTTGCATGTCATCCATGCCTAATTCTCTCTATAAACCACACACATTGTAGGTAAATAATGCAATGCTTTAATTTAATCCTGACCTTAACTTTTAACATCTATTGAGTTTCCCAACAACAAAATGAAAAAGTATCTTTTCTTGTAAAATATTCTGTGAATGTTCCATTTATAATGATGTATTAGTGACCTTATAAGGCATTCATTAGAAAACAATGCTATAAACCATGTTCGTAACACAATATATCGTAATGCAATATATCACCAATACCGGCTCTCTCTACAAAACTACGATGTTGAAAACATTTATTTAATAGTGTTACAATCTAAAAAAAAGTTTATTTTTATTTAAGTTTCATCAATAGAATTAAGCAATATCACATAAGAGGAAGTGCCATTGTGCTTGAATATCATCACAGCCATGAATGACAAGAGACAATTTGGACTGACTTATTATAGAAACGATTATTAAGTAAACAAAATGTGATTTAAGACGACTTAACATTATCTGATGTTTTTCGAGCTTCCATGTACTGGTCATTTACAAATGATTACAGCACTGTATTATGTTTAAACACTGTAACATGTTATAAATATATTTGTAGACCGTTACTTATATACGCTTTCACTATACAGTTACTGTTCTTTGGAGATCTGACTGAACATAATACACACTGTAAAGCCTTTAAAAATAACTGACAACATCTACGTACAGAACATGTCTTATAGATGCAGTATAACACGAATGAATGTATGCATGTGTCATTATACATTTTTAATCCAAATGTCTTTATAATGTTTAATATAGTCATGGGAACACTCCTCTGTAGAGCTAAATACTCATGTACACACTCAGACTCCAAAACAAACTGTATCCAGTTTAACCAGCAAGAGGATAGGAGATGCTATCATACTTAAAGTAATCTGCTATACAGTTATATGTCACAAGTAGGTGTCAACTCCCATTACACTGGGACGGGCACAGGGAGGACGAGGAAAATCTCTTATCAGGCAGGACATGGTTATGAGATCTTCACTCTCTTTTTCAGACAGCTCCATTTGGTTGAATTTCTTCACCTTAAATTTTATTTTGCTCCTTTTTTATTATTAGTTTTTTTTTTATGGTCTATCCACATTCTATAGATGAGTCAGGGACATGCTGAACACGACATCCCCACAAACTCACCAGCTCGCTGTCTAATCCAATGGAGCTTTAAACCACGGAATTGATATGAGAATTATGATTCAGTCGTTCCAGGGCAAAAAAGGTGGAGAGGTATAAATGGAAGTCAGCTTCCTTTCGCTGATACAGTCCTCTGGGGCTTTTCCCTTTCCTCTCAGGAAGCTTCTTCTCACACTTCTTACAGGATTGCTAAGCTAAGCTAAACTCGCACAGTATTTTGGGTTAAAAATAGTTGCTTAATTTAGTCTTTATATTTGATGATTCTGTTATATGGTCTAGTCAAAACAGGAAGTGAAAAAAACAAGGAGGTTTTCTTTTCTTTCTTTTTTTTTTTCAGTGACAACACATGAATAATTTCCAATGCTACAAAAGACCAGCAGGAAGCAATTAGGCTTTTCATATTTGATCGATAATGGAGTGAGCAAAAAAACGTGACACCATGCAGGGTCTCTTTCACAGCACATCGACTTGAATATGATTGTTACAGTAAAAATGGGTACAGATGACTTGCTCAAATAAAGAGAGACCATTTGTTATCCCACCAGTCACTTAACAAGCAGGCATTTTTTTTTACGGTTAGATGACATATGAGAATAACAAATTGTCTCTACCTACCTTTTGTTTGGACATTTTTCACCAGCTGGCTAGCCATTTAACACAGTTCTAGCATGTCGGGGATAGTATTCATATAAACATAAATCAGGGATTCTCTGTTACTGCTTGTTAAAACCTTCCAAACAATAGCAGAGATTAGCAGGACATTAGAAAAGCAAGGCAAATTTTCTCACCTGGTAGACATGTGAGAAAAATAACATTTTTATCATGTTGATAATATATTATTTTTCCTACTACCCTTGGCACATGCATTTACTTTTAGACAATAGGTTTTTTTTTTCATTCAAACTAAGGTCTTGCTAGCACACATGCAAGCTAATTAGTATCAGGCACTAGCGTCACTCTTATTGAAGGCAACATAAATCAGAGCAGCTCCCTGTTAAAGCTATCCCTGTTATACTATCAGGGTTTAGCAAGACATCTCACAATGGAAGCATAGAGATATTTGAGAATAATTCAACTTTAGCATGCTGGTTCAATGATTTTTCAATGCTAACTCTGGTACCATCATACATTTCTATTGAGAGTTAAATCACATTATCAAGGGTTTTTATAGTTTGCATGACTGGCTTAAGCTAGCTTTGCTAGTGCAGTTGTTTACTAAGTAGTAGCTACAGTAATATAATTTTTCTTTTTAGTTTTTACCCAAAGATCAGGGCTTCACATTCAGCACACTCAGTACATTTACATGCACAGTTGAGTCAAGCTTTGATTATAACTCATCTTGGCTATTTAATTGGACAACCATCCTTGTCCCATTATTGACTGATGTATGTCTGACTTTGCTAAATTAGGTAGTGATAGCGCCCCATTTCAGTTTGTTAGTATTGGATATTTTCCTGGTTGACCTATTACGTCACACACCAAACACTCGACAAACAAGGTAGCTAACGTTATGTACTGTAGCATGTTGAGAGGGGAAAAAAATCATCAACTTTACAGCTCTGTACAATTTGTAAGTGCTTTATGCTTATGTTTTTGTATAAATGAGATGCTATTCCTCAGGTTTATGGTGCTACCCAAAGGCAGACAACACCACCGTATTGTTAGTTTGCTTTTCCCTCTGTTTTGCATTTTGTCCAACTTTCAGGTCAAAGCCCCTGGCGGGAACTGTGGCGCATGTGTGGAGCGCATGGGCCAATTTCTGTGTCAAATTATGGTATAACAGGTGACTCCAAACTGCATTATCTGGATGTGCTAGTCCGACTTTGAGAAGTTCGATTTACTAGGATTTCATTTTTGCGTTTTTAAAATTCTAGTTCTAATCGTGTTAAAACTCAATTAGTCGGACTAACACAACGTTTGTTGTATTACAGTAGCATCACCACACCGTTCCAGTTTGATATGTTTCAATTTTGAGGTATTTAATGTAGGATTAACAAACTCCAATGTCATTTTGTTCTACTACAGTATCTCCCATTAATCCACTTGATAAAGTAGCCAATCACACCAGGCCTGCACCAATTAGGTTTGCTAGCTCTGCTAATGTGTGTACGTGTGTGGCACCTGACAGATAGTCAATGGACTTTATTTCATGCCAGTATGTGATATTGTAACTGGAGCAATCCCTTATATATGCAAATGCAATCAATATTCACATGCAGAATGCTCTTTAATTTGTCCCTAGAGTGTGTACCTATTGACTTTAAACGTTCAATTCTTTAGATGAACAATGCAATTCCACTCCTGTTCCCTGGCTTATGTTTCCAATCCATCCTCATGTGTGAAGTAAAACTGCTTTCTCATTTAGCTGTTGGTGTGGAAGCGGACTCTGTATCCGGAAAGTGTTACTCTCCAAACTTGACTGCAAATAAAAGATATTTGTTTATTTCTCAGACTCCCTATAGAGTGCTTTCTTTCTTACTCGTCCCTCAACATTCTTTTCGTACACCTTCTTTCTTTTTCCCTCTCCAACAACTTTTTTATTTCTTTGCTCCTTATTTTTCTCAAGCTTTTCTCCTCCACCATCTGTCGATTTATCTTGGCCGTGCTGGCTCCTATGTGCTGGGGCTCTGGAGAGATGGGAAATCGGCAAGTGAAGACGTGCCAGCGATCAATCTTCGCTGCCGCTCTGCTTTGCCGTGAGCCTCCAGCGTCAACACCCTTATCCAGACTGAAAAGTCATTTTACCCTTCTACGCACTCCACTCTGCCTCTCACACCTCGGTCGTGTGTTTTGTGTTAGCCTTGTATCATACAGGTCGGCATCAGGCTCGCATCAAACCCGATAGGCTTAGTCTTGCATCTGCATTATCTTTGTTGTTCTTTCTATTTGCACAAAAGGCCAAGGTAATACCTATCTCTGGTCGCTTCAAAAATCCATATCTGCCTAGGTGTTTTTTTAAATCTATAAAATCTTAAATGGAATCAGATGGAACATCCCAAATGTTAACGGGAAGTGCCAGTGGCGAGGGTTTAGGCAGATCTCTCAGCGGTACTTGAAGATCAGTGAGAGGGCTTTAACCTATCCTGTCAGACTAAATTAATTAGGTAATTATGGGCTCAGGTGGAATTAGATGGCAAAACCTTGGGTGCCTCCAGGCTGCCCCTATTTTGTGTTACAGTGGTGTGAGGGTAGAAAAGGGTCGATGGGCTATTAACGTGTTTCAAAGAGTTCATTGTAATAGCACATTGTAGTCTATTAAGCAATCATCCCTTCCTCTAAGATTGCTTGTAATTAACAGCTTTAATATCTATCTATCTATCTATCTATCTATCTATCTATCTATCTATCTATCTATCTATCTATCTATCTATCTATAATATTTTACATTGTTTATCATGCATTCTTCTGATACTGTATTTTCTTTTTCTTTCATTAGTCATGTCATTGGCTTTAATTAGCCAGATATCTATGTAAACCTAATTACAGGGCTTCACTTATGTGAATAGGGAAAAAAGGGCAACTAGAAATAATGTCTCTATTTAAGATTCACTCAGCTTTCTGGGTGACTACCTGTGGAGAGTCTAATTCAGTCCTCAGTAGGAGGCTGTAGGCATTTCAGCGGGAAATAAATTTAAGCCATTTTAAAATAAAGTGACCAGTGTCTGTGTGTAGAGGATCTGCAACTAAAATCATGCTTACTGACTTTTTAAAATCCTGCAAGAGAGCAACAACAACAGCATTAGCAATATCAGAAACTAGTATTATGTTATATAAACTATATCATGTTATGAAACACTCTCTTTTCACCCACCCACGCACTCACACACGCACACAATTATGTTTTTTGTATCTACGGTATCCACTTATGTTAATCACACATGATGAACTTATAGTATAAAAATATAGTGTCATAATTGACATGCATTTTTAAAGACATTGATTTCATTAGAAAAAAAATTAGTGGAGAATGATATTTTGTGTGTGTGTTACACTGAAGCATAGCTGATCAAATGGTCACCCACAGTCCAGACTCATACACTCATGTACCATTTATACCTCTTAATCCTGTATACAGGGTTGCAGGGGGGTCTGGAGCCTATTCCAGGAACCTTGAGACCGTGGACAGGGTGCCAATCCATTGCAGGGCACACATACATACACACTTACACGAGCTATTTGGGAATGCCAGTCAGCCTAATCTGCATGTCTTTGGACTTAAGGGGAAAACCATAACCCCGGGAGGAAACCCACCAAGCATTGGAGGAACATACAAACTCCAAAGACATGGCAGAGTTATGCTACCAAGTTTGGAATCAGCTAAAGCTAAATATTACTGCGGACCGAACCGACTATTTGAAAAACACTGTAGCAGAGCTTATAATAAATGTTTGTTAAATGTTTAATATTGTATGTTAAGCGATTCTAGTTTTTATTAGCATATCCTCTCTGGTAGTTTGTCTAATCACACCCATTTATGTAAGTTGTTTAACTGATGGCAGCTAGTCCTCAGAGAGGGACAGTGGTTAGTGTTGACTCCCTAACTGTTTCAGGGCCCCTTGTTTGATCCTGAGCTCAAGTTACTTTTCTCACAGTGTCTGGTGTGCTTTCTCCAGGTTACAGTGGTGTGAAAAACTATTTGCCCCCTTCCTGATTTCTTATTCTTTTGCATGTGTCACACTTAAATGTTTCTGCTCATCAAAAACCGTTAACTATTAGTCAAAGATAACATAATTGAACACAAAATGCA
>JAOVVB010000015.1:6341313-6355825 GCA_028570985.1 Heterobranchus longifilis | reverse complement strand
AAAAAAGTCCAAAACATGCATCAATAATCATTCTAGTCCTTTAATGTGTTCAGAGATGCAGCTGCTTGAGCTACATTGATGTGTCATTCACATTATTCCAATTACATGTGTGTAGTCCTTGCCACAGAGGGCGTCAGATTTTTCATCAGAAGGTTTTTTTTCCCCCAAAAGTGTGTGTCTTCCACCACCTTTAAACACAAGTACTTGCCTTTGAGATGGGATATTATTATAATATGAATATTTAATATAAATATATTAAATTATTATTATTATACCAGTCATTGTCACAAATGTTTCTAATTTTAGGTATTTACTAGATGGTTAATACTAGTGGCTATAATATGTAATACCTAACCAAATAAAGTAAAGCAATTATGGTATTACCTCCACAATTACATTAAATGAATAGTAAACTCAGGCCTATACACTGTACATTTACTCACAAGAAAAAGTAAAACTAATCCCCTAATGTAGTGCTCTATTTATCATTAGTTTAGTCAGGGCTCCATGATTATCCCCTTCCCCCCGTGAGTACACTGTATGAAGCCATTACTTTGAATTCACTTCATTAGCTTCCCATTCATTTGCACTGCAGTGGATGGCCACCTACCCAACAAGAAACTTTATGTTCTGTTTGTCTGTTCTGTATGTGTTATAAAAATTATTATTAAATACAACAACAACAAACCATCCACATGTTCATATGGGATACCTGAGGGTCTTCTGGTTTTCTTCCACCTTCCAAGATGTTGACAGGTGGATTAATTACTCTAAATTGCCGTAAAAATGCCTGGTGTCTCATCTCGGTTGGATTCTGTTAGAAATACACAGGTGGACAACAATGCCTGTAAGCAGAGATTTAATGAATATATGAGGAATGTTAAAGTCCAGCCAGGATTTTTGATTGTGCAGAATAACAGAACACACTTAGTGGTTAGCACTGTCGCCCTGCACCTCCAGGTTCCTGGTTCGATTCCTGGCTCGGGGTCTGTGTGCACAGAGTTTGCATGTTCTCCTCCATGCTTGGTGGGTTTCCCCCCCACAGTCCAAAGACATGCAGATTAGTCTAATTGGCATTCCCAAATTACCTGTAGTGTGTAAATGAGCACGTGTGTATGTGTGTGTGTGCTTTGCGATGGATTGGCACCCTGTCCAGGGTGTACCCCGCCTCATGCCGAGGTCAGGACTATACTGGGAATGTGGCAATAACTCCCACCCAAGTTCCCTTAATGTTCAAAAAGTGTTGATAAATGATTGTGTGTACAGTTTCCATAGACAGATGCGTCTGTTCTGCAAGTTAATGGCAAGTTATCTGTCGATTTTCAAGGATCACTAGCTGAATGTTCAGGAACGACCGCAATTCTCTGTACTGCCTTCACTGCCTTCTTTAAAACATTTGCATCATACATTTATTTTACTGTGACTAAGAGTCACATCACCGTACTATGACCTGAAATCAGAAGGTCAAAACACAATCAGGAATTAAGGCTTTGTAGCAACGGCTATAATAACACAACATATACTTAGCATTGTGACAGTGTTTTCAAAGTCCTTATGTACGATAATGTAAGTGTGTGTGATTGAGTCCAGGTGTGTCCCATCATACGTTTGGTGATTGTGAGCGTGGGATTTGGAGTACATTGTGATCATGCTTGCAGATAACATTGTACTCTTGAGACTGGAGCTCAGTGGAGTTACCAGTGTGGATCTAACATATTCCTATCTTACTCCCATTGGGGAACAAATAGCAGTTTTAGAATCCAGTCAATTTTAAGCACTGACAAAATAAACACTAAATTGCCAACCTAGTATACCTATAAACTCCCCCTTAGAGTATATGAAGGTGTTGCTGATTTACACATATTTTATAGCACACAGAAGGTTAACGTCTGATTTGATTTGATATACATATATATAGTTAAGAGAGTTCAAACAGGCAGCTATAAAACCAAAATCCATTACCAACTTATATAAGCCCTTTAAACAGCTTTTCAGGATGCCTGAATGCATGGTTTTTATTGATATTTCTGGAAAGACTTAAGAGAAAAACAATACAAAAGTGTACTCATGTTTGATTGTGATATTAAATTTAGAGAATGTTTCTGGGTATCCAACTTTCAAACTCTCTCAAGTTCATCAGTTACTTTTCCCTTTCTTTTACAGAGGCACTCTGTTTTTACTTAGCATTTTTATATTTTAAGTTCTGTGTTATATTTGATTAATTATTTTCTGTATAATATATATATATATTCCTAAGTGGAAATGAGGTTTATTTTTTGAATAATGCTAAAAAGTGTCCCACTGTTGTGCGGTTTTTTTGTTTTTTTTTTCAATTTAGTGCCTGCTTTATTTAAAAGCCTTTTTTTTCTTTGAGGAAAAAAGGTTTAAAATATAAAGAAAGTCAAACAAAGTCAAACCTTGAAATCTTGTTTCAAATATAGCCAGCAAAGATGTCAGTAGGAGGCAGTCATATTATTTCACAGAATGTCAAAAACTTTACATATGTGATAGATAGATAGATAGATAGATAAAACACATTAAATAAACAAATAAACAAAATTAACTAAAATCATGCAAATCTGTATTCAGACGTCAGAACTAATTACAGATTATAGCTCTGATTCAGGTCCTTAAACATAGTAAGTTCATGCTCAGCTTAAATTGTACATACATAAGTAAATAAAAGGGGATAAAAGTATTTCCTGTCATAAATTATTCAGTGAAAAACTTGTGTAGCTTTACTTTTTCAGGTGTTGCCTTTATGTTTAGGTATTTTGCTGAAGAGATCAAACAAACCAAACATTAAGTAAGCTAATTAAAGGCTTTGCCAGGTATAAAAGCATATCATTGGTATATTAGGAATCTTTATACTTTGTGCCCACTTTGTGCCTGTAATAATGGACTAATTATGCAGTGCTGTTGCTAGTGATTCAATTGCCAAAGTAAATGAAAGGGCGGATAAGGGGCAGCCTGTCTAACACCACTTAAGTATCTCCTGAGCACTAAGCAGTTACAAGTTGTAGCTATAAAGCTTTTAAACAGTGGTTATGTTGCAATCTTAAGCTCTTAATACCATTTTGTCAGTTTGACTATTGTCAGTTTTCTGATATCTTTGGAAACGTATAAAACGGTGAAGAAAAGAATCTTGAGAAAGTTAGTCTTAAAGATTTTAAGCAAACAATCAATAAAATTATAATTTTACAAATAACAAATATAAGAATATTAAACCAGTTTCTTAATAGATTTATCATTTTCTAATTTCTGCCAACAGAGCAAAACAATGCTTGAAAATTAGTAATGAAGGCTTAATAATCTTTTTTGATTTCTTAAATAATCTAATATACTGTAGAGAAAGCTTGGTTCATTTTGTCAGTATTTAATATAGTTTACTTGTTAAGATATCACAAAGTCTGTGAGAAAGAGTCAGTGACAATCTCATTTGTTAAACATATCTGTGATTTTCCAATCTCTAACACCGTTTGACAAATTATGTGTCATCATGGACTGCTCAAAAATTGTCAAAAAAATTTAAAGTGCAGAATCACTGATTATCTTGAGAAGCTGAAGTGCTGGTGACACATTTGAGAATGTGAAGAGCCAGTGAAGGTTTTGAGAAACCAAAAGGAGCAGTAAAAATCCAAAAGGAGCAGTAAAAATCTCAATAAAAGTGAGGAACAACTGAATATATTAAGAAACTATGAACTGGTGAACACAGTGGGAAAATGAAAAACCAATAAAGGTTACAAACATGGGGGATTACCTGAAAGATTCCTTTGTTTGAAGCGCATTATAGCTTATTAATCAAAACTACCTTACCTACATTGAAAAATTATGATGTCTTTTAATATAATGACTTAAAATAATTGAGATATTGGGTCACATTGCTATTTTCATTTATTTTTTTCAAAAAGCCAAAATTGATTAAATTCATTTAAAGAGAATAGGTGCAAATTATTATTTTCTACCTAAACAAACTACATTTTTAAATTGTTACCCTTCAAAATGATTTCTTTTCCTTTTAAAAGGACAATTTAATTTAAAAACAATAAAAAGAACATAATGTAATTGTTTTACATTATGTTTTTTGGGGGGGATTTATTGAATGAAATGTGATAAAAACAAAAACAGTGCAACCAAAAAGAACAAAAATACAATCAACATTTCTTTCATTGCCTCTGTTTGCATGTTCTCCCTGTGCTTGGTGGGCTTCCTCTGGGGACTTCGGTTATATATATATATAAAACTCATTCCTTCATCTCTAGTAAATTCTTCATTTAAAGACCTATTTGCAAGGGATTAGTATTACCACCTCTAGTCATTTGTAATAATTGCGGAGGTTGTCTGTGATCTTGATTCCATATGAATTGGCCATGTCTGTAATTTGTAAAGTAAAAAATCCCCCCCTCACCTACCATATTTTGCCCGAAAACCGAGGTCCAGTGATAATTTTAGTTTCGTGCGAATCAGCATGTGTGTGATCGTTTATCATTTTTAAAGTTTGTTTCCTGTGCGCCTTTTTATCTATCTTCCAATGAATGGAGGTTGCATTGAAGTGCTTTGAAAGTATTTAGGGTGCTGGGTCATATCGCTATACACCAATACAATAAGCAGAAAGTAAGAGCTGAAAACCATCTGTTACGCAAAGCCTTGACATCATACCCGGGAGATAAGTCAGTAAATACGAATAAAACCACAGGCTTCATTTCTTTCCTGTGAATGCACCTTTTTGCAGATATGAGGAGGTAATTTCTAAATCAAACGAGGTCCCCAGATAATACTTTAGACTTAGACAGGGTTGCAGTGAATCCAGATCATGCCCTGGAACATGACTGGACAGGAAAAAAAAGTCAATCCCTTTTTTTCCATCTCTGGGATGAGAGGAATCTGAGAACAATGAGAAAACCCTGGGGCGAAAACTATTAGATCAAATAGACATAAATGCCATGATGTTTAATCTAAACAGCTAGAAAAAAATACAGCAAAAATCTTTAACTAATTAAGTACTATTAACAATATTTAGCAAAATTATGTGTGTTTTGCTGAAAATATACATTCACTTTAATACAATTCCCCATAATTGCATAATTATCTTTATTATAAAGATAATTTAAAGATAATTAGACAAAATACATATTGAGTTTACATTTAATCATTCCATCTCATATTTATTTATACAGTCATTATTGCTAATTTTCAGCAATTCTAACTTACTAATAATTAAAGCTTATGGATGTCAATAACAGAAATAATAAGCTTGAAATTATTATATTAAGTTTGGAAAGTAAAGAAAAATATATTAAATAAAGTCTTATATAACTTATATATTTGAAATGATTTTTTTTTTTTTGAAAATAAGTATAACCTGTAAATTGCTTCTAAATCACTGGTACATCTACTGCACAAAATACCAAATTAAGTAAAAATATTTTTTTTGTTTTGTTTTAAACAATTTGTTTTAAAAAAGTGGCCCAGTGGCTTAGTGATTAGCACATTCAGGGTCGAGGGTGTGATTCCCACCTCAGGTCTGTTTGTGTGGTGTTCGCATGTTCTCCCTGTGCTTCATTGGTTTCCCCATTTTCTGTAGCTTTCTCCCATAGTCAAAAAACCTGCAGCGTAGGCAAATTAACATTCCTAAATTTCCTGTAGTGTATGTAAATGTTTTCCCTGTGATGGATTGGCACCTTGTCCAGGGTGTACCTCACCTTATGCCCAAAGACTCCAGGCTCCCATCACCCTGTCCAGAATAAGCGGTATCTAGAATTATCTATGAGAGTTTTATAAGTTTTAAAATAAAGATTTTGAGTATAGTTTAATTAATAATTATGAAATCATGTAGAACTGAACGTGATTTAGTTTGTTGTTTTTGTTGTCATTGTGGTTGTTGCGGTTTAGAAACAGTAAGGAAAATTACTTCTTTCTTTTTTTTTTTTTAACTCCCATTCCAAATTTTCCAGTATACGTAAATGATATATTTTTAAGTAAAAATTTGTATGACATGTAAATTAAAAATTAATTTGAATTTTACGCAAAGTTAAAGGAATATAGAAAACAATATTTATTGGCTACATATAATATAAAATATAAAAAAATGGATAAACGGAATGAAATCCATGAGTGTTCACCCAAGTCGATACCCATTTGTGATGTGCTTGGCATGGAATTATGTGAATCTGTCCCACAGGGAAATGGAAGGGTGGAAGGAGCCTTTGAGCGGTTTATGGATGAGTGTGATCACCCCAATCAACGACTAAGGTCTGCACTCTGAGCACTGTGTATCATCTCTGTAATGGATCTCATTTTTCCACCGGATAGTTTTTGTCTGTGTGTGAACTGATGTAAAAGTGTATTCAGCCTCTCAATTTCATACTTCCTCCCACTGAGTGACAGGTCCTCGTCATCTTTTCCGATAGAAGGCATTTATCATCCACTTTCAGCTGCACTTCCACTTCTAAGCCTCCACTGCCAGCAATCCCTGTAACCAGCAGACAAACACATGCACGTGCATACACACACAGAAAGGGGAGCACATTTCCCCTCTTTAACCTAGCTACAGCTCAGTGGTGCATACAATCACTTACTCTTTCCCCCTTATAAACACACATACACACTCCCTTTTCCTCCCTCCTAATCAGTCTTTACTCTTTTTCCCTTACTACTACTGTTTCTGTGTATTTCTCCCTTTTTTTTTTTCTTTTTTTTTTACATAGAATGAAACACACACACACACCTCTCACAACCCTCTGCTCGCGGCAAGGATTCTGTGTCTGTTTTGTCCTCTGTGTTTCTCCATTCAGACCAAAGCTAATTAGTGACCTTCTCTCTCCATCACACACAATGCCAGGCAAAGCTGGTGTAAGGATGTGGTGTTCATTAGTAATGAAACCACCTCTGCTCATAAAAAGGGGTTTATAGGCAAACACACACACACACACACACACACACACACACACACACACACACACGCACACACACACACACACACAGATGGGATGAGAAATGCTGCAGTGCCACGACCTCTGTTATCATGTGATTTATAACACTAGATGGCAGTAGCGATTAAAATCAATAACAATAGGAGTGCAGCATACCAGACATACTGCATAGGTGATATTCAAATAATGTTGAGTTGTATTGTCTACTTTTGTTTCAGCTCTTTGAAGATCACCCTGTAAGATAAACCATTTATGATCCTTAATAAATCTTACATAGGCTCCTTTAGAACAAACCATTTCATCATTCATATTTTGGCCCACAGCCACTCCATATATACATATATACTGTATGTAGCACTGAAAAGTGCTGTAGAGCCAATGTCCTTTCAGAGAGGTGCAGAAATAAGAGAAGGGGGTATCACAATTTGCCCAGACTAGCAGGACGTGAACGTGCAGTTCCGATGACAAGAGATACTATATCTTAACGCTTATGTTTTTGCAGCGTCAAAACATCCACTAGTGCCCTTGTATGACTGACCCTAGTCAATCTTTCTCTGTTCCTAATGGAATTTAACTGGAGACGTGTAAGGATTTCAGCTAGTCATTTTTTCGCATTTATATCTGGAGTGCTGGCACTGCATTGTTATGATGAATAACGCTTTGATGGAGCCTGTCTTCCCCTCCTCCCTGCTCAGGCTGTGAGCGATGAGGAGTGGATGATTGGAGTTTTGCTAAAGACTAACAATACACACCAGATGCTGGGTCATAAACCATCCTTCGTGAGGATGCATCTTCTTTCTCTTTCTCTCACTCTCTCTTTCTTTTTCTCTTTGTACGTGATTTTCTCTTGCTTTGCATTCCATTTTCTTTTTGTTGTGGGGATCAAAAAAGGCAGATGGCAAGGCACTACATGTCAAAACAACAATTTCGGTAGTTTGTATAATTATTTTTTTAGCCTTTTCCCCCCAATAAACTGCATCTATAACATATTTAAAACTGTGAAAGTATCATAAATATCTTTACTATTTTTACCACAATGTCTAACGACAAAGAATGTCTAACGACAAATTTTCTTTAACTGAAAATTAACAACACTGATGAAAGCCTGAAGCTCCTCCCACTTTGGTAAAATCATATCATGACTATACCTGGTATAAAAGCTTTTTTCTGTTATTTATGTACTCACTGATAAAATAAATGTTGCACTATTAAAAATTATGTTGTTACTGTTATGAAAATCCAAACTCTAATTTATAGCTTGCTTTTGTGGTGTGTGGACTGCCATTACAGAGAGTGTAAAATTTTTATCCTGCTCAGTACTCAGTAGAGAATTACTTTATCTTGGCTGAGCTAACTCACATCTTCTTAAAAAGTATTGTGCATGTGCATGAGATTGCCATATATGGAATATGTCCAGCTGATATTCCTTGTTATTAAAATTGAGGAAAACATTCTGATTGTGCACTTTGTCTTCACACCCCTTGATTAGACAACGCTAACAGAGAGAGGGCCATCAGAATGCTTCAACTTGATCCAACGCAAGCAGACATTGCCAGAGGGTTTGGAGTTGCCAAGGAATACCATTTCAAAGCTGTGGATCAGATTCCTAACAACTAGTTACACTGCTGATTGCACTAGGTCTGAAAGGCAGACTAAACACTTAAAAACAGACTAATTCGACGGTGTCATTTGAGAAATCGCACAGAAGATGCTGCTACTACTAGTGTTGGTATTCCAGTGTTAAACACGATAAAGTGTCGTGTTGATTCAATGACTTTTGACTGCAGCTGGAGTTGCTGGATGACTTTATCATGGCCTCTGTTAATTCTACAAAATTTTCACTTTCATTTCTGTTGCTGAAGGATTTTTGTATAAAATCAAACTTTCATCTCCTTTATTTGACAGAAATTAATAAATGTCTAATAATATAATATACAGTAAGAGAGAGAAGCTCCTTTTTTTGTATTCTGAACCAAAAGTCATCACCATCAGTTCATTTGCATTCATGAAATATCCCAAATAGAAGGATATTTTCCAAATGCTAATTATTATTGGATTTGTGTCACATTGTTTAGTACAAAATGGCATAATACATGATATTATTTTAATAAATAATAATAATAATAATAATAATAGTCCCAAAAGATTTTGTTCAATTCACTTTTAAGAGTGTATTTCACAGTGAAATAAATATTTAAATACTTACTTCAATAGAATTTCTATAAATTTTTTTGATTTTACAAAGTATGTGAAGATACTGTATATTTTTAAAATTTGTACCCTATTCACTTGTCTTCACACACACACACACACACACACACACACACACACACACACACACACACAGATGTGTTCTGAAATTAATCTTCAAGCGCAACCTTAATGTTTTAAAAAGTTTTGTCTAAATAAGGCGATAATGAAATCTGATTAAAATCAGCATAAAAATGAGAGGATATTGTATTTTTGTACATTCCCCCTCTCTCTGATTGAACCACTGTTCTAATCGGAGTAATCTTCTCTTCGCTCATGTTATTTGATTCGAAAACGCATCCATTTTTCCGAAGGCTGTGTGAGGCTGCGGCAGCACAGGTGTTTGAAATGGCCTCATGGACAATGGCTAATTGTTGGCCGTTTTTAATACAGGCATGGTAATGAGTGCTGCGAGCCTGGCCAGAGTCCCACAGCACTCTGGGTATTAATCAGCGCTCATTTGTCATAATAGCAGGTAAACAGAGTTACAGCCGCTTAGTCATAGGAAACAGTTCTACATGCTACACTGGAGCAAAATCAAAGAGACAAACTCAAAGCACCCCCCCCCCTTCTTCCTACGCTTTCTCAGCCTTGTTCCACTAACTAACAAGCAAACTAATTCACAAGCTAAATGACATCTCTCTCTCTTTCTCCATACCACTTTCAATAGAAATGCTTAATTTGTTTTTGTTTTATTTTTGTCCACAGTTGTTTTTTTATATTATATCTTTTCTCTGAAAATCATAAAGATGTGTAGAACTTTTATCCACAGATCAGATCCATTGCCCAAAAAATGTGTCATTTTGTTCCTGTATGAAATGTAAGATGACTGTCAGTACTAGTGTGGAAATTAAGAAGGAAGAATCTACCGCTCACACTACTAGTGTTTTCAGCTCCATGTAATGAAGAGCTGGTGTGCACACTGCTTTTGTGTTAGATGGTGAGTAATGAGCATTGTGCAGCTACAGCCTGGTTCTGCCCTCTTCCTTCATGATGCTCATTACCGCTGCTCCTAGGAGAGTCGGGTTTCAGCTCTCAATCGGGTCTGCGCCCACACTTACACAGTTCATCTAAGAAGCCTTTCCAGCATATGATTAAGACAAGCAGATGACTGAATCTACTGTAATGTCAAATTTTACAGACATGCAGCATAGTACTAAAGCAGAGATAACAGCATTACTTAAGACATGTAATTGAACATACACATAAAATGATGAATTGGCACTCTTGAATTTTAGATTAAAGCAAAGCAACACCATGGAACACGTTAAATATACTTATATTGAAAGACTGTGCTTAGGCCCCACTCACACTGCGACGAAGACCGCACTGCATCCTAAATGGATCAAAGAATGCAGTGTGGACAGGGTCAAAATAGAACAATGTGCATTTACAGTATCAAGTTCATACTACTTTCTAGTCATGTCCCTGTCAGGTTCTCAGTGCATCTATCATGTTGTCAGTAATTTGCCCTCATGCACATCGTAATGTGCTCACCAAGTCCAATGAGATCGAATCAATTTATCGCTATGTCTGATCAGATCTCATTGTGCACTTATCATGTGCTTACTATGTGCTCATTGCATTAGGTGTGTTGGTATAAATACCGTGACATGCACAGTGCTTTTCATAAAGTTATGGAGTGAGGAATTATATCCAGTATTTACAAAAAATTCTTTGAATATGACATACCCCAGGAGGGTAGACATTACTGTACTTCTACACCCACTGTATTGGCCTGACCTCCAGCGTGAGACTCTGTTGGGGAAATCATCACTCCTATAGCCTATAGCCTTCACGGTATATATGGTCACCATGCCGCCTGACTATGGCATCACTCTGTCAGCTGACTTTTTAGTGGGTGTTGTCAGTCTACTGCCTGCTAAGTAAGGACATCGCCAACTCACCTGGGCAATCTCACCTCTGTACATTATACTTAGCATTTCAGGACATCCTACTTTTGTCTGGCATCATGTTTTGTTCATAGCCCCCCATCGACTCTTGTTGCTTAGGCTCTATTTTCGTCTCCACTCATAATTCACTGACACGGTGCTTAGTCTTTACCTGTTGTGTCTTATTTTTAGTTAATTGTACTGTATCTATATCAGTACAGTTTTTTCATCCTAGGTAAGCCAAGCATGCTTTTCCTGTATGTAATTCTTTGTTAGAGAGTGTTATTACTAAAAGCATATCTTGGTTTCTTGTCCTTCCTTGTGTAGAGCACTCCTGCACTGTGCACGTTTCCAACAGATGTATGCATTATTAATAACTACAAACATTTTCCTCAAGGCTGCAGTTAGTAAGAGAAAACTGCTCTCCCTCATTTATGCTTTAACCCCAACATGAATAACCAATCAATTAACATGGTACTGTAGGTGGGTGGACTTTTATACCCCTGAACCACTTTTCACTGAAAAACATGTCTCACAATAAACTTTTGTCAGTTAAAAGCACATTTTCAAAACACAGCCATGTCAAAGGTTGTTATTTTCTACTTATTTAAACTAATGCATAGCCAAATAATTAATTGTATTTCTAATTGTTTTTAATTCTTGGTGGAGGTGTGCAATAGAGAAGCAATCTCTTATATGAGGGAAATTGTGCTTCTTAGGTCTGTGAAAATCTTTGAGCAGGAAATCCTTGGGCTCATTAAATAAACACGAGGAGCCCCACTGAGCCTTAATAAGCATAAACACTATGAAAGATAAAAATCCGCCGAGCATTATTTTTTTTCACATCCTCCAGAGTGACAAGCCTATTATATGGTGTATGGAATTTATGTGATGATCATCTTGATGGCCTAGATGTCTTTGGCTTCCAGTAATGTCTATGGTAATGATGAGCTTTTGGCAACTGTCTCTAAGTCAGCCTCAAACCAAAGTGATTGTTGATGGCTATATTTATGTGAAAAAATCATTCAGCACCCTAATTGTCTCTTCTTATTTGTGTCATTTTCTATGCGCAGTGTCAGCTTTAGATTTGTCAATTTTATGAGGAGGAATGATTTTGAATGCCCTTCAAACAACTTATGTAAATTGTCGAGGCTGGAGTTTAAAAAGAAATCTGCTTTTATATCTTTCACATGCAAGGTTTTTCTCTGGCCTTAGAATGAGAGCATACTTGATTTAGCATTGTCATTTATGTAAATGCTGATTTTTTCCCCTGTTCTTAATCCAACACCATGATGCTGAATATGATGGGGCATTTTTAGTAATATGAGAGAAAGGAGAAAAAGGCAGTGAAATAAGTGGAAAAATAGCAAACAAATTACAATGAAAGAAATAATAAAATCTGAATTCTGAAAATTGCAGTGGAGAAATGAACAGTATACCTGGCATAAAAGTGTGTGTTGAATATTAAAAAAAATATGTCTTAATAGCAAAATATTCTCAAAACCCTACAACTCCACCACCCATAGTTTTGTCACAATGGATAAATCAGCCTGCAGTTGTATTTATGGTAATTTAATTAACGCCATTTATTATCAATAATACATTAGTTGATGTTTAATATAAAATATAGCGAACTTATGATGAGTGTATTAGAGAAAAGTGTTGCACCCAAAAATGTTTAAATACAAAGATTGTTGAACAAAAAGTTGTTTACAGCGTAATCAGGCTCCTCCTCTTCCAGTTTCAGGTTCACCCATGTAGTTGGCGCCTTATTAAAGTACAGGTGATAAAATATATCAAATAAAATAGCTCAAAAATCTCAATAGAGAATAAGATTTACCAATTAGAACCAGACATAGCAAATGCATTTCTTGAGTGTTGTAGTCTTATATCTCTGCTTATATTTCTTTTGAAAATATTACCGTATTTGTTTCCCAAATTTATTAAAACCACTGCTAATGATAGCCAGAGCTAGGAAAAAAGAGCAGTATTGAGTTACAGTAGAAGTGAAACAGAACAGTATCCTACACAGTGTTAGGTATATGACATGGTGTTTGCACAGCATCCAAATAGCATAATCTTTTATTTCACAGAATGAATCATGAACAGTAAGTGGGGAAACCTATAGTTCATTAATGCTGGTAAAACTCAGCCACTGACAAAGTAAATTTCCTTTTTCTTTGCTTTAAAAATGCACTGAACACATTTAGTTCACTCACAACAGCTGCTATTCTACAAAATCGGGTGTTTGGCTGCACTGATCACACAACAGAAGGAAGTGATTTGATTGGCTTTTCATGACACATTAACTGTGGCTGCTCCATGTTATTGAATAGTCTAAAACTTGGAAGTTCAAAGACTTTTTACTTTTTATTTTAAAGTAAAAAATAAGTGATATCACGCAGTGAGTGCTGTTGTGCTGGATATTGGGTATCGGCTGTGACGTGGCTGTGATATTGTTTTTGTACAACAGTTCCACAAACACCCTTTATCAACAGATTAGGGTTTGTTTATTTATTTAACCTGTTATTTGGCTCCACCAGCACGTATTCTTTTGCGACGGGTGGAATTATTTCACATGACCGACAGTGGAGCTGATGACCAACAGTTAGCAACTAACAGTGTAATTAACAAGAATGCTACATTAACTTCTTGGTATTATTCCTAAGTAGCTATAAATGGAGAGCCTCTGCTCTAGGTTATACAAGCACATGTCCCACACACCAAGTAGAGCCCTTAATTAGGGGTTAGAGAGGGATCTAGGATTCAGCAATGTATTAGAAGCTTGTTAGCTTTGTTGCTCATCTTGCGTGTAAAAAAAGAAAAAAAAACAGGCAATTAAGAATGACTTAGAAGCAATCATTAATTAGACAAAGTAGATGATTAAAATGACATTATGTTATCCTCTTTTTTAGTATGGCTTGCCATCCTGACCTACTTTCACCATGCTGTGACTGACAGTGTAATTAACAATAACTAGATCACCCGTGACGCAGAGGGGTACATATAGTTAAACACCCCAGTGCTGTTACGATCTATCATCACCACTTGTTGTATGCTTCTCGTCTTATCAGATTACTCGGTCAAAACAAACCTCTGTATACTGTAAGATACATAAACATAGCAAAATAAAACTCTTAAAGTTTACTTTACCTAGAAATAAATTGGTTATTATAATACTATGATCTTGGCATACATATTCATTACAATCTGTTTCTCAGAAATGAGAAACACAATTAATTATACACAACTGTTTTTAGGAGTATAATAATTGTCGCTGTTTCCTTTTAAAAGAGACATGGTTATAGCATCACGTTTGTAGCTTGCTAATGAGCAATTACATCTTTAGCACATTTATGGCATTTATGGCAAGGAGTTTATTGCTCTATTTTGCTCACTAATGGAATAACTAAGCATAGCTCCCCCCCCCCCCCCACC
>JAOVVB010000015.1:6328596-6341213 GCA_028570985.1 Heterobranchus longifilis | reverse complement strand
CACACACACTCCCCCACCCCCACAATGTTTCAGTTCAGTTAGGGTTCACGCAATGATTTTAATTTGCAACAGTAAATGAAATGGCCTGTGATCTGTAAATTTGGCATCCCTGGTTTAAAGATTCACTGTCATAGATTGAGTTTTCATAATGTTTTTACCCAGTGCTTGAATACAGGAGACAATACAGAACTTTGTATGGAAACCCAAGTAAAGGGTCCAGTAAACCTTATTTACCATGATGTAACAAATAATAAGTACGCTAAGCTACAAATTAAGCTGTCATAACATTGTAGTAAAAGTGTCATAACACTTAACCAATACAACTATGTCATGCAGTAAGTTGAAATTAAGCTAATAGAAAACTATCATTAGATCAGTTGATGTCTGCTTGAAGCATTATAAATGTTAGCAAGGGTTATTGTTGCCACCTGTCCCAGTTTTCCCAGAACTATCCCCCTTTTTATCTGTCCTGAAAATTATATCACATTTCCCTGGACACATAATGTTTTCTTAACTATATGGCTGCTTTTCTATTGTTATAATGTTTACAACTACAGTACTGTGAAGCCACCCCTCATTTCTTCATTATTGTGATTCCAAAGACCCAGACTTATTTTCAATGTTGAGGAACTGTTCTCCGGGCTTCCTGCAGGACTTTTTTTTTTTTTTTTTTTTTTTACAGTTTTTTTTAATTATGATTATTTATAATCTAGTCTCTGTACCTGAGCAGTTTTAGAGGAATGTTTTATGTTTGTTAAGCCAGACATTGATTCATGAATCATTTAAGCATAAAGCCCTCTAACTTGTTGATACATGAACCAGTGAGAAGATGATCGGACCGATGATTAGTATGATGTTGAATTCTGAGTGGAACAGGAGGGGAAATGAGATTGCTGCTGGAGTTGTTACATAAACAAGCATTTTTGTAAACAATTGTATTTTTAGTAAAACATTTGGTCCTATTTCTTTAATTTAATGCATAATTAAATTTCATTTAAATGGAAAAAAATTAGGGATTGCTGAAGACTTTTGCACAGTACTGTATATTGCATTATTACAATATGACCTATTCAGAACAAGTTGTTAATGATTATAAACACTAGAAATAAAATTAGGTCATTAAATGCAGTCAATCTTTCTGTCCGTTTGTCCTTTGGCTGTAAGGACACCAGAGAAACTAGGCATCTTGAAAACCTAATATACTGAGCCCCCAACCTTGACAAAGCCAGCCCTTTTCCATTGCCATGGAATTTTTAAGGGCTCCTGTCACTTAGTGGCTTTTAGAAATCATACCTACTCCTAAAATCCTTACCTCCAAGCCCCTGCCTTTACAGTGACCCTGGTTGTGTCAAGGGTTTTTTTTGTGTGTGTGTGTGTGTGTGTGTGTGTGTGTGTGTGTGTGTGTGTGTGTGTGTGTGTGTGTGTGTCAACCCTATCATAGGTTGATGGAAGCGGTCATAGAGTTTACAACTATGCCATGTTTGGTAGCTTTATAAACTTCAGAACTAAAAAGTGTTACCACACTGCATCATGCACTCAAAAAGGATTCTGGCCTTAACATATAACATAAACATATTGATATTATCTATATTTTACTAAAGCAAATTTAGTTCTCCTTAATTCTATTTAATTGGTTGAACCTTAACATACCTTTTTTCTTAATTATAATTTATTTTGTCCATCATACTTATTGTACTGGATTGGCACCCTGTCCAGTACCCTGCCTCGTGCCCTAAGACTCCTGGGATAGGCTCCAGGTCCCCGTGACCCTGAATACAGGATAAAGCGGTATAGACGATGACGATACTTATTGTACTTAGAAATTTTGTCCTTAATATAAATTTGTTGATACATCACTCATTTTTTCAATGAGTCAAGCTGCTGCGTAATACCTGTATTTGCTTGTTGTGTTATTAGATCATCATCACTAAAATTGTGACATAACTTTTAAACTGAATTTGTTCTACATGTTACATATAATTTCTTTTAATCTGAATCATGTTTGTAACATTTCCAAAAATCGCTGGCCCATAGGCAATTGAATCATAATCAGATATTTTTGCTCAAGCCATGTACTTTGAAATGCCAGAGCGCTGAAGGTGCATGCCTCAATTACCACATGTGAGGAATAAATAGTAAACGTCAGAAAAGATTTGGCCTAAAAAGAAAAATGGATTTCTTAGAATCTCTTCTCCAAAGAATAAACCTCCTTGGTGAGGAGAAAGAATGATTAAAATAAGATTTCTGGTGGTGTGTTTCAGAAAATATATAAAGAGATGCACAGATGGAAGGAGACTTTATACATACATAACTTTTCAACAGCATATATAGAAAAAGCATGATATTCACAATACAAAAACTCAACCTTATTAATCCTAGTAGCAGGATATAACCTTATTAAACTATGTGAAATGGGTTGTAATGTGACATTTGCAGATATGGACTTATTTGAAATATGCAATTTTTTCCTTTTATCTTTGATGTAGTCTGATATTTTGCAGTCTCTGCGCCTGTCTTTGATGCACTACCCCTTTATTTCACTCTAAATCTCTGCCACATTTTACTCAGCTTGCTATGATGGCTCTCTGTCTCGATCGTAACTCATTTTTGCTGTCTTTTGTTGTCTTTCGTATTCTCTATCTCTGTCTTTTCTCTCTCCCTCTGTCTCACTCTGCTTTGTTGGAACGCTCTCCCCTTCATGCCTAAGGGCCGGCTGTGTCCTCATCGAGCACAAGGACAATAACTTCCTCAGGCTGTGATTAATACTCACCAGCTGACTCTAATCACCACGTAATTAATGGTTGATATGGTGGCTTACAAAAACACCAGTGCCATTAACCTGAGCAGTATTGCTCCTGATTCCTTCCACACCTCACCAAATGTTTCTGGGGACGTGGCCAAAAAAGTAGGAAAATTAACACGCCATCTGCATTTAGGCTCTATTTTGGTTTTGTTCGTTAAGTTTTATGAAAGTGAGATTGTGGGTTTGCTGTGATCTCAAAAAAATGAAAATAAAATACTGTACTATGGAATTCTGCCTATAATGTGAATTATATGAACAGTGATTTAATACTAAATTTTGCATACTGGTAATCATATCTCAGACATGACTATGGATTTAAATGCTACTTTAAGTTTCATGAAAGTCATTCCTGAGTTTCCCACCTTGCACTTAAGCTTGTGAAATTATTGTGAGATATTAAGTACAGTGCTACTTGTCTGACAGTTTAATATAGACCAATATATGGCAATATGTGCCATTGAAATTCATATTTTGATCTGTAAGTACATTTACATAAGTACAAAAAACTATTTGTACTATACTCTAAACATGACACCAGGAAGCCATGGTGGCTTAGTGGTTAGCCATCAAGAGTGTCTGTCTGACGCCCTGAGTTTCTTGGAATAGACTGTCTCGTGACCCTAAACAGGATAAGTGGTGCAGAAAGATGGAAATATAACACAATTAGTGGATTCATTGCTTCTCTAAACTTCATAAAAAAGAATGTTTCCACATAGAAGACATCAGAGGACATTACATTGTAATAGGACACATTACTTATAATCTCAAAGGTATTGATTAAATGTAGTTATGGAAAGCATAACAAATTAATGTTTGTGCACTTTTTGCTCAAGTTTTATATAAAGAATATTATATTTTGTATAAAGTTTGGGATCACTTGCAAATTTTTTTTTTCCTAAGTAATTTATTTTCTACATTTTACAACAATACTGGGGATTTCACATATGGAATTAGGTAATTATGTAACAACAACAACAGTCAGTTGTTATTTTAAGACAAGAAGGTCAGTTGTTCTGGAATAGTTCTTGCAAAAAAGGTATTGTCAAGATATTTGCAAAACCCATCAAGCACCATGATGAAAATAGCTCTCATGAAGACCATCCCAGGAAAGCAAGACCAAAACTTCTCTGCTGCAGAGGAGAAGTTCATTTAGAGTCACCAGCCTCAGAAACCACCAATTAACAGCATCTTATATTAGAACCGTTATGAAGACTTTAAAGATCATGTATGGCAGATACATCCCAACATTAGCTGTTCAAAGGAGATCATTGCATATTTTGGACGCATTCAGTATTGCTTTACAATAGTGGGTTGCATGGTGGCTTAGTGGTTAGTAATGTCACCTTGCACCTCCAGTGTCTGGGTTCGATTCCCAGCCAGTGTGCAAGAAGTTTGCATGTTCTCAGTCTACAGTCTAAAGACATGTAGATTAGGTTAATTGTCATTCCCTAAATTGCCTGTAGTGGGTGATTGAGTGTGTGTGGATGCCCTGCGCTGGATTGCCACTCCATCCAGAGTGTACCCCGCCTCATACCCTAAGTCTCCCTGGATAGGCTCCAGGTCCACTGAACCCTATATACAGGATAAAGTGGTATAGACAATGAGTGACGAGAGTGACATATTTGGAACAGTATATGTATTTGTCTTTAATGTTTAATTTTTAAAAAATATAGTTTCCTGATTTTACATTACAATTACAAATCTGACTTTAAAAATTACAAGCAGTCCACATTTTCTTATTCTTATTCATTACTATTCAAGATACACGTTTACAGTACGTCTCTGCCTGGGACTTATGAATATTTCACACTATTTGAAAAAAAAAAAACCAAATTTTTTTTTCCACACTGAGGTTATGGTCAACAGACCATGAGATACAGAACCAAGCAGAAATTAAGGAGTTTTTTAGCCTTCCTGTCAAAAACCCAAAAATCCTTGACCAAAAAAAAAAGAAAAGAAAGAAAGAAAAAAAAAAAAGATTTGATATGCTTGGGTAGCGCATATTGGAATAGCATGTTTCCAGTCATGCTGCTCAGAATCCTATTCTACTGTATTCTCACATAAACAAAACATATTGAAACTGATACTGTGCATACTGTATTTTATATATTTAATGACATTTTCTTTAGAAGAATTAAAAAATCAGTTCAACAGGATTCATTAATATGTTTTAAAGTAAATAGAAATGCAAAACACAGAATATAAATATATAGCTCCCTGTTTATCTTCAGATTATGTATTATTTCCTTTTTCCATAGACTGTATATGCTCTTCTTTAAAATAAATGAATGCACTGCTCACTGGTAATTTAAAATTTAGTGTACAATAGCATAGATCAATGAAATAAGCTCTGTTTCTTAATCTGCTGTTTTGTTCTATCATTAATCATTTTCTCCCCATGCCTTCATTTCATGCCTTACATCTAAATTAGGTTGTGCAGAAAGAGAATTTTCCCTTGATGTTCTCATCACGATGTATGGGGGGAGGGTTGGGGGGGACAGAACAACCGCGTACCACAGTTAACTGAGGTGCACAGAATTAAGCCTGATACAAACAGTAGAAAATTGAATCAATTTATCTCTTCTAAATGGATCTGATATGTCACCCAACTGCTCAAATGAATGCTCCAGCCTCTTATCTACAGCTTAATGATGTTTTCTATTTTATAAAGCTTAAAATAAGTTCCAGAGAAACAGGCAGGGAAGACGTTGCATTAGGGCCGGAGATGGGGTGGTTATGCGCTCAGCTGCCGGAATGAACTGGCTACAGGAGAACTGAGTTAAATTGATAAATGGTCATGCACACTAATGGTAATGTCTTCTGAAGTTCTTTAACACCTTTTTGTTCCCCTCTATGTCCAAGTGTCAGCTTTCCTCGGGATGCTCAAAGTTATTTAAAATAGGCACTCCCATATTTTAAAACCCGTAATACGATTGTGTGTTGATGAGAGGCAGATCTCTCAAGTTTTGCAGCTTTGTAAGTCTCTTTAATCCATAATGCGTCTAAATTAGAGTCAGTCGACACTCTTTCACATACTGCTGGCTGTTAAATATATGAATCAAACTTTGAATTAATATCCACATGGCTTGTCCAGACTGGTTTGCAGTGCAATCCATCTTCTGTAGGCATTATTCGGTTATGTAAGCAAATTGACGCATAATCCATCGCTGTCGTCCTTGTCGTCACCTCTAAGGCCTTGTTTGATTGTCGGAGTGAGCAAATGGCTGTGGTAAAGACTTGCACTGAAACAGAGATGGGGAAAATCAGCCTACTAAACATATCAACAATGTGCATGACAACCTGCTTAAGCCTGTGACTGTGTATGACCTGGTGTTTGGCATTTTTGAAAAAGTGAAGAAGTTTGAAATGAGATTTAGAATGTGGGTTAAGACCCATATAAAGTTATTAAAAGAAGGCAGTCTAAAAGCATATTGAAATCATAAAGTGAAACTGACTGGTAATTGATCATCAGTGGCACTTTTACAGCTCATTTTTAGCTGTCCGTGAGCACTTGACCTTTTGAGAAAGTATCTCTGCATGTTTTCTTCTGTCTTGGCTTTTTTTTTAACCTGACATTGCATTCTATAGACATCATATTAATTTTCCGCATATTTACCCTTGCTGTCATGATATATATAAAGATGGACTGGATTTGATGAATAGTTGAATAGTGGTATCCACAGGTGATTGGATATTACTTTGACACATACCTACATTGTTGCAGACCAGGTATGCTCCTTTGCTCCTTCATGGCTACAGTATGTGGAATGCATTTGTGGGATGTGCTGCACAAATAGACCAGATCCATAAAGACCTTATCTTTTACCTTTCAAAGAACATAAATTAACATCTGCTCATAATATCTCTGTGCCAGGTACCACAGCACACCTTCAGAGGTCTTGTGGAGTGCATGCATCTATGGGTCAGATATGTTTGATATGTCAGATTTGGTGGTACAAGTTAGACCTACACAATATTAAGCAGCTAACTTTTAATTTTTCAATATGTCATTAAATAAGACTATACAAATCACAGCTAAGCATCATTCACAACCCTCTGACAAACCAATATATAAAATAAAAATATCACTCTATCAACACACACAGATGGAGCAGGGATGTCATTTGGAGAAACCCTCTCACCTTGATGAGGTGTCACGGAGCCACTGATGGGGTTGTGCTCCTGTCATATGCTAAAGTGTGATGAATGAGCCATCTCCATATGTATAGGAAGCATGTCTTCTCTCCATGGATCAGGCCTCAGTGTTGTAATGTTAACAGCTAGCTGTCATTTTAGCGTTGAGTTATGATTAAAGTGAAGCTGTAGAGGATGTTTATCCATGATTTCTTATGGTTAATAGATCAGACATTCAGATTGTAAATTTCTTTGTAATTATTTATTCATTATTAACTCTTAAGTGTGTTTTACTCTTTTTATATCTTTAATTTTTTTATGCATTTTGCTATTTCATCAATATACTAGTCAAAATTTTGGACACACCTTTTAATTCCATGGCCTTTCCTGATTTTTATCTCTTTCTACTGTACGATATAAAACAGTGCTGAATGCATCCAAAACATGCAATAATCTCCTTTGAACATCTCCTTTGAGATGTGTCTGCTGCACCATCATGTTCAAAAGTTAGTACTCCCCCTTTTAATTCAATGTGTTTTTGTGTAAAAATATAAAAATTATCTAATCGTAGCGAGTCAGTATTTGGCAAATACAACCTCAGACAAACAACATTTTTATTTTAATCTTGCAATTATTTATTTAACAAAGCCAAAAAGTAAAAAAAAAAAAAAAAACATGTCGTACGTAACCCCATACTGATTCCACAGGATTTAAGAGGGTAAGATACAAATCTGTACTGGAACAAGGTCCTATGGACAAATAAGCCCAAAGTGAAGATGTTTGGCCTTAACCCCCAGCACTATGTTTGTCAAAACCAAAGTGCATTTCAGCAGAAACACCCACTGCTAAGCACGGGGATGGAGAAGTGATGATTTGGGCTTATTTTGCAGCCACAGAATCTTGGCACCTTGCAGTCATTGAGTTGACCATGAACTCCTCTGTATACCAACATATTCTAAAGGCCATCTGTCCAACAGCTAAAGCTTGATAAAAATTGGGTCATGCAACCAGAAAATGATTCGAAGCACACCAGTAAATCTAAGGACTGAAATATTTTTAAAAAAATCAAGGGTTTGGAATGGCTTAGTCAAAGTCCAGACTTCAACTCAACTGAAATGCTGTGTTGGGGCATTAAGAGAGCTCACTCACTCATCTATACCACTACATAGGTTTGCGGGGGGCTAGAGCCTATCCTAAGAGAGTGAGAGCATAAGACGGGGCAGGGTACACCAGGGAACACACATACTGGGAACACCGAATAGCCTAATCTTGAATTGACCATGGTCCCTGGAGGTACAATGCAACAGTGCTAACCACTAAGCCACTGTGATGCCCCTTAAGAGAGCTGTGTATAAGAAAAGGCCTAAAAGCCTCAAAGAACTGAAGCAATGTTGGCTCCATAATGATGTGAGACTTGTACTTAAGTCATACAGGAGGCAATTAGTCCAAGTTATTGCTGCTAAAGGTGGATCAACAGGCTATTGAATCATGGGGCATACTTTTTATTTTTTTCTTGCCTTTGTTTCTGTTAAATACAGATTTTTATTGTTTTTACACACACAAGAAAAAATAATTAAAAGAGTGGGTACGAACTAAACTAACTATTGTTCCAGGTCCCCTGCGACCCTGTACAAGATCAGCGGTATAAGATGAATGAATGAATGAATGAATGCTTTAAAAAAAAAACTATAAAGGATCAGCTTGGGGCAGGGCTTACATTTATACTGCTTCCTATGAAAGACTAAATTTAATCATATTATACCCTCTTATTCATAATCAGGTAAATTTCTGACAAGACCATGTTGCATGGTTATGGTGTTGGCATATATGTGTTTGATGGACATATTCTTATTTTCAGAGCATCAACACAGGTAGCAATAGGAGTTGAATGACTACATATTAAAATATGTTTATACTATAGTGCTGTTGAATGTTCAATTCAGACTTGTCAGAAGGTTTTGATAAATTTTTAATCAACACACAATATACTGTAGATGCTCTGACAGTAGTGCCAGGTTGTAATTCAAGTCACAGGTTTATTTTTAGTAGTGATAAGTGGTGTTAAATTTCAATTGATAATAGATTACCACTGATGTGGCTTTTTGCATTATTAGGGGCTTTTGCCTCTATTTACTCATGTTTAAGCCCGTATGTTATGTGGTGCAGTATGGTGAGCTACACCACGAGATGTTATAATGTGTAAGAGCCCTAACGCAGGGCTTTGAAGGGGGTCGATGAAATAAGAGTATGTGAGTGCTTATGATACAGTACGCACGGGAAGACCTTTAGGTTTGAAGATAGCGGGGGATTACTAATTAAGGAACGTAAAAGGAAACAAAAGAAAACTGAAAACAAAATAAACAGAGCTCCGCCATCTACTTGAGAACGGACGGAAACTAAAACAAAAACCTAGATCCTGTCTGGGCCTATGCCCTTACCGAGGATTTATGAGAGCGTTTGTGTCTTTTGTGCTTTGCACTATTAACATAAACTGAGCGCGCACTCTGGACTGACGCGTGCCGCTCTCTTTCTCACGCTCTCCCCGGCGTCTTAGACAGGCTGGGGCTTTGCCTCTGTCTCTAAACAGCGAACTTTGTCTGTCTGGTCTTTTCTTTCTATCTTTCTTTGTTTGTTTGTTTGTTTGTTTTCGTGTTTTCTTTGACCCTGATACCTTACCGGTGCTACCCAAATGATCGCACGTGCCGAGGTATCAGGACCCTTAAATAAACACGCCGCCAGGTGAGGCTCGTTCAGGCTGATTGCCTTGTGGCGGCGTTGCCTGGCAACCGCGTGTCTACCTGGCCGCGCCTCCCCGGGGTAACAGTGCAGAGTATCTACGCGCGGTTCTGCCCCTCGTGAGACCCGCGTCGTTACACCCTAAACCAAATATTTTAAATCAACTAATCCTTCTTTGATCTAGTGTCAATAAATGTAGAGAAATATTACTAAAATCTTTTTTTAATTGTAAGTTTTGCGGATTAATAAAAATGGTGTTGCCTACACTATATGCTACAGTATGTATGATACACATTTTGTAGCTGATAATTGATGGTGAATAAGGAAAAATATTGTTCTTAATTAGTGCTTGGGTGCTCACATAGAGTGACAAAGTAGTGAACATCTGCAAAACAGGTTAAAAGTAAGTAGAGCAGACTAACAAATGAATTATCTTACAGCAAACCATAGTTATGCTTGTGTATGCAGAAATACTGGATAAGCCTGAACTTCATCTGTTTTCTACTCCTATAAAGACCAAGCAGTTTTTGTTGCTGCACAAAATTAAAAGATTTAAAACATAACTCAGTTGGCATGGCAGGATTTTCCTAATCTAGTACCTTCTCATAAGGTCTGAAGATCTAAATCATAAGATCCAAACAGCATGAACTTTTTTTTTTTTTTTTTAATTCAAGGACAAAAATCAAACAACAGTTTGTTTTAATTGTTTGTAATCTGCATGGATAATATGCATAGAACACAAGCAACACTAATTGAGTGTTAATTAGTTTATGGAGATGAGCAGTTCCACCTGGGCTGCATTACCTCTTCACTTTCCGTGCATCTTACCCTATTTACTCTTGTCTGAATAAGGATGTCTGGCAAATGCCTAAAAGTAAATGTACAGTAGACATCTCATACAAACAATAAAAACCTGCATTCATTTTTCACTCGGGGTTGTTATTATTTAGCATTTTTGGAAGGGGTCTCCAGAGTCTGTGACTTGTAACAATCAGATCACTTATCAACACTGTGTGTAAAATAATGTATATAGTGGTAAAATTCATTTTACCCTATTTACTCTTGTCTGTCAATTATTCCCTTGGTGTTCGTATTACTCTCACTTTGGTATGTGACTCTCACTAGTTGTATCTGCTTTTGCCTTTATCAATTCTGGCTTTTGTCCACCTGTACTAGTCTGTCTCTGCTTAATGCTTACCCTTTCTTTCTCTCTTGATCTCAGCCTTCCACCTCATAATCTTCTTGCATTTTCCTCAACAATTTATCTTGCCTCATTATCTCAACTATCGCACGTCTTGCCTTGTGTTGCATCAAATATTCAATCACTAATTCAGGGACTATTAGTTACACTTAAGAATTCTGCCTAACTGACTGAAGATTGATGGTATTTTTACACTAGTTTATTTCACTGCAAGTGATAAATACTTAAGGATAACAGATGGGCTGTTTGATCTCAGGGAATCTGAAGAGACTCCGCATTTTGAAACCCAGCTCAGTTTAAGCTATTCCTATGTCTCTGGGGAAAAGTGAGCACTTAAAGTCACATACAGTATTTTGCTGAATCCAATTTATGTAGCGACTGTTGTTGCCTTAGGGTTTTTAGTATAAGCAATGAATAGTTATAGGGAATGGTGGCATGGTGGCCTTGCAACTCCAGGGTTGAGGGTTCGAGTTTTGCCATCAGGTCTGTGCATAATCTGCCCGAGCTTGGTGGGCTTCCTCCATTTACTGACGTTTTCTCCTAGGGTCCAAGACATGCACAGTAGGCTACCAGGTGTCTCCAAATTACCAATAGTGTGGGACTAAGTGTTTGCATGCCTGTGTCCTGAGATGAACTGAGTCCCCTGGGACTCCAGGCCTCCTGCAACCCTGAAAAGAGTAAGCAGTATGGGGGAATGAGTGAGTTATTAGGAAAGCTTCAAGGAGAAGTTTGTAATTTTAGAGCTGTCTAATATATGTGAAGTGAGCTGTCTAATACAGTATATGTGAAGGAAAAGCACAGATAAATCTATGAATAGGCAACATATGATAAATAAGTACAATTGTGATGTAATGCACTGCGTCTGTATTTGTTTTAGTGGTTCAAATATTCATAACTGTACTTGTATTCACATTTGAATTTAAAGAATTTATGGTTTAAACAAAAAAGTGTTTTTGTTTAAATTATATATGAATGAACTCAAAATGCACACTGGTTTTTAATTCCTCTCAGATAGTTATTTCTGTTTGTACCATTATTTTCTAATTAATTTATTTGTCAAAATGTATTTTTCAAAATATAAACAAAATAATAACCTAATTTAAACCACTGTAGCTATGACCAGGCAATTACCAGGGTATGAAGTCCCACTGGGCACTGTTGTAATTGCCTTGAATGTCCTACAAATATTAGGGTCACCGAGGTAGTTTTAAAGTTCTACAAAAGGCACTAAGGTAAATTAACAATCAGTTCTAAGGGCGGGAACCGTTATTATTACATCATTCACAACAGATTATGTTACATGACAACAGGAATCTGATATTTAAATTTAAAAAGGTATTATGTGACCTTGTGACCTATGGAAAATTATATGCAATTCACTGTAAAGACACAGTGTTTTAATTGACCAAAATAAGCTGAAAAGTTTTTTCATTTTTTAAATTTAAGAGCTAATTTTATTCTGTAAATAAAAACAGAAATAAGCCTACTAGACTAAGCCAAATTATCATTTTTTTTATTTAGCAGAAGATTGGTACTGTATTGTATTATTAGGCCTAGCAGTATATATACTCAGCAAAAAAAGAAACGCCCCTTTATCAGGACTGTGTATTTCCACAGTAATGTTGTAAAAATCCAAATAACTTTACAGATCTTCATTGTAAAGGGGTTAAACAATGTTTTCCATGCATGTTCAATTAACCATAATCAATTAATTAACATGCACCTGTGGAATGGTCGTTAAGA
>JAOVVB010000015.1:6314341-6327777 GCA_028570985.1 Heterobranchus longifilis | reverse complement strand
ACATTTAAGTGTGACAAACATGCAAAAGAATAAGAAATCAGGAAGGGGGCAAATAGTTTTTCACACCACTGTATATCCATTTAAAGCACATTCTTTGTTCATTTTGGAATATGTATTTGATTACATACCTAATATATGCACATCTAAAAGACCTTATTTACTGTTTGGTTAAATAAATAAATAAATAAATAAATAAAACCATTTGACTTGCAAATTATTAATAATGAATAAATATGCATGCACAATGTACAAACAGACCTCAAAATTATCTTATTCCGGCAAACTGTGGAAACCAAATTCCATAGGGAAACCTTGGACCTACTATTAACTCTCGTCTTTGTTTTAGATGTAGGGTTTGTTTTTGTAAATAGGAAACAGAAATACAAAACATTCCATGGAAGCAATATTTTTCTGAAATACAGAATAATAATTTAAAAGTCATTATTTTAAACATTTTAGACATTACAAATTGCAGCTTTAAATGCTACAGTACATTGACATTTATACACAACTTGGATAGAAGCGCAGCAGTGTGTTTGGAATGCATAGTAACTCTGATGCAGTATTGCCACCTGTTACCTGTGTATGTTGTGTTGCTCTCTGACCCTAGCCAGCCTGCCGGTGTGGCTGTAACGGCTCACTGTGCGTCTGATTAGTTAGTCTCCCCTTGTGTGTGGCACACTCGGGGACAGGACATCTGCTTAATTCGGGCTATTGATGATGCTGGTGCTGCACGGCTGGGCCTTATTAATCACCCATGGCTGAGCACTGACCTTTCGCTGTGAGCTCCTGGCTGTGGCCCCAAGGCCTCCTGGGATGCACACTGACATCCCTCGCCTTACGTTTGCTAATGCCAGCCGCAACTGCGGCTCAGAATTCAGGACCCCAGCCTGACCAACAGTGTAGAAAGCTTACAATGTGACATGACCATTGATCATCCTCTAGCCTATATGCATGTGTGCGTGTTTCTGAAAGAGATTAGAGTCTTAGAACTTTTTGATTTGTGTGGGGATGAATATAAATGTGTGTGCTTGCATGAGTGTGCATTGCTGCCTCCGCAATGGTAAAGTGCTTGCCCTATCAACAAGTTCGATCCCTGGGTGATGCTGTAACCTCTCGCAGCCAGAGGTCTAGAGAGAGCTAATTGGCTGAGCTCTCTCAGAGGGACGGGATGTGAGGTACTTGGTGCTCCCACGTTAATCATGGCTCTACAGCCAATCAGGGGTCGTCTGTGAGCTCATCTCAAGTGGAAGGAGCGGATAGCGCTGTCCTCCGAGTGTGTTACGCTGACCCCAACGGTGTGTGAGCGAGCAGTTCAAAAAGATGCGGTCGGCAGCCATAACGTGGTTCGGAGGAAACACGTGATAGTCGGGAGGGCCGAAGACTGAGTGGTAGTAGTAGCCTTAATGTGGGAGCCCCCTAGTGACGGGGAGGAATTGGAAAACGACTAAATTAGGGAGAAAAATCAGGGAATTTCTTACACAGTGTTCTGATTCTGTACTGCTTCTTTAGTGATTAGTGTGAACACATTTTCCTTTCAAATTTTTTAGTTGATTAAAATTTTTCCTGATTAACACTGGTAAAACAGTAAAACACTGATAAAATGCAGTGGTGTTAAATAATATTAACTTAGACTTATTTCTGACTCACGTTCCTGGTACCTAAATGTAAGTATATGCAAATCCTAAACTATTTTTGTTTCTTGGTTAAAAACTTTTTTCTCCCAAACAACATAATATGAAAGGGTGCAAAAAACAAGTACACATGGAGACAGAGACATCAAAGTGTGTGCTGATTACTAAAGGGCTCAGAGTGGCAGTGCGGTGGCCCAGGCTTTATTTACATGTTTCAAGGATGAAAGAAAAGCAGGTTTTAATTAGTGTTTTTACTTACAGAGATTTTATTGTTGTAAAAGATCTTACAACAAACCAGGGTTGCTGATCATCGTAGCATACAGTACTGTGGAAAAGTCTTGAGCCACCCCTTACCTCTTCATATTTTGCTTCCAAAGAGCCAGACTTTCTTATATTTTAATGTAGTTCTGAAGTATACTGTGGGTCTCCAGGCATCCTGAAGGACTTTTTGGCAAGTTTCCTTTAGTCATGTACCTAAGCAGCTTCAGAGGAATGTTTTTGTTTGTTAAGCCACACACTGCACACATTCAAGCCTTTAAAAAAAAAAACTAACTTAAAACCAGTGAAAAACAGGTGCAGATGAGTTAAGTTAAGCCTTGATGAGGCCGGTGATACTGTAAGTATGCTGGTTATGCTGAATATTAAGTGGTTGGAAAAGATGAGAGGGGAAATGAGGTTGCTGCTAAGGTTGTTACATAAGCAATCAATTTTTAAATTGTATCTTTAGACACTTTCCAGCCTGTCACAGTAAAATACAGGCACCACATTATTTTTAGTACAAATGTTGTTATATGTGTTTATTATGTCTGCATTATTATGCGTAAATTCGTTCACTGTTTCCAAACATAACTTAAAAATTAATGAATAAATAACAATGCAGAAGAATATTTGCATGTCTGTAAAGAAAGCAGCTTAAACATAACAGACCAAAAACAAAAAAAAAACTAATGTAGGTTCCTCAGTTTTGCATGAAAATAGGAATGAGCAAGTTTAACAAAGTAAATCCTCCCAGCTGTTTCACTTATAAAAACTGCACAAATCTGTATCTAATACTACTAATTATTTTCAAGAAGCTTTCACACCAAATAATGACTGTGTTTAAGTAATTACTTTTCAGTGATCTTTACAGAAGTTTTTTGTTTTTGTAAAAATGTTTTTAAAGGCATCCTGCCTTATGGCATTTTTTTTGTATGTGCCCAAGACTTTTGCATAGTATTGTATAAAGAAAAGTAAAAGCTTCAAACATTACACACCATACCAAGTAGGAACAATCGGCATTACAAGCCATTTCCCCCAAAATACATTGTTAAACAAGGGAAAAGCTTTTGTCCTAATTTACTGCACAAAATAAACAATAAAATACTTTTCACAATATGCAATAACAAAGATTAGAAACAGGTATCTGAGTTCTACATTCATTTGTAATAATGCACTTGATTCCAGGTAGGTACAGTCGTTTGTGGTTGTGGAAAAGAAGAAGAAAAACATATCACTGTAGTGTGACAAAATTGGGCCCAAAGATAACATTATTATTATTATTAGTAGTAGTAGTTGTAGTAGTAGTAGTATAAGAAAAATGACCTATATTGTTTCGAAAATTCTTTTCCGCTATAAGTAAAGCCCCAAGATAGGATAGTTACAACCAGATTACTCAAAACTCAGTTAAACTACAAGTACAGTAGTTGTACTGTAGCTTGTCATTACTCTGCAATGCTGCATATAAACTTGTATTATAAATATTGTGGATATTTATAATATATAATTGTAATAATATAATATTTATAATATATAATTTTAATAATATAAGTGATATTACTAGTGGTTTCAGTCTGGAGATAACATCACCAGTCTGAATTCTACTGTTACACTGAACAAATTGTGCTCTCTTTTTTATTTTTATAATCAATAAGCACTTTATCCTGCTTTAAATACCAGCGGATCCAGAGCTAATCCAGGAAACAGCAAGGATAATGGCAAAGTGCACCCTGGATGGGATGCCATTCCATCACAGAGCACCATGCACATACAATTACAGTACAGGCTCATTCTAGTAGTCGATCCACCTACTCATGGTGGAGAACCCAGAGAAAACCCACACTTCCAGATTCCTGTCCTTACTGAGAGGCTTTTCAAGTAATCTGCCCCTGAGGGTGCTGAACACAATGTAGAATGTAGGTATGGCATGCAATGTTTGAAGCTTTCAAACCCACACCAACACAACGATAATAGGTGAAAAAGCAACCCGAGCTTAGGATCGAATCAGGGACTCTTGAGCTGTGAAGCCACAAAGCTACCAGCTGCACCACCGTGCTGCCTACAGTATGTTCGCTTTTTTTATAAGTTAGAAACCACATATTTTCAGCTATTCCACTTGGGGAGGGAAAAAAGATACGTTTTATCTTTTGAAATCATAGCAACATTACTAACAAGTCTCAAGATAATGCTTTGCTTTAAAAGCTTTTAGAACAAAGCAATGCTGAGGGAACTTCACATAGGTCAGATATTTCCCATACCCACGTGTAGCTTCTGGCTGCCATTTCCAGAACAGATTGCGTGGGGATTTTTGACAGGACACTGGCACGGAAGTGCGGGTTTGGCAATTAACCTTGATGTCATTGTAATTACTAAGTCACTTTAGTCAAATGAATTAATTTCCCAAAAGGATATCACAACAAAATTATCTCTTCTCCTTGTACAGTGAGCCAATATGGATGCCAGTAATTATCAAGAAGGAAGAAAAAAGGAAGAGCAGCTTCCAGATTCCTGTCCTTACTGAGAGGCTTTTCAAGTAATCTGCCCCTGAGGGTGCTGAACACAATGTAGAAATCTCAGAAGAGGATTCTGGCTTTCCTCAGGTGTTCTATAAATCCCATATACTACCACACATCAAGCTGACTGATTGCTCTTTTAAATGAGAGTTAAGACATAATTTGGACATTTTTCCGATGTCTTCTTTGGAAACAGCATGTTTTCTCTACAGTTAAACATTAGCATGTTGAAGTCTCAGCACTACTGATAGTCAGATATTATAGAGAACTAAAATCTGTGAATGAGGCTCTGTTGGGATGAGATATAAGAACTGAAACATACAGGTCGAGTGTTTGCGTAAGTGCATAGGGAATAGGCACTACAGGTGTGGATTGGCATGCTGACTCTAGTTTCTCTTCCCATGTTTTTAATCCTCACACTAAGGAGTGAGCTCTCAAGTCACTTAATTACCTGCTGTTTTAATTAGTATGCAAATTTCTAATTATTATTATTTTATATATTTCTCTTGTGGCATCACCATCGAGCAGAGTTTTTCTATACTTTATGCTAAACACAACAATGGATACATAAGGAGTCAAGACTTGTACAATATTAATTACAGTCAAGACTTTTATTTAATATGTAAATCCCAGCCACCTTTAGCACTCCATTATAGTATAGTGTGTAAAGTGAAATGTGCAAAACTAATGGGACACTTCACATTCTTCAATGTACCTTCAATGTAACTTAAATTTGTATTTGCTGCAAAACAGACATGTGACCTTGTGTGTCATTTTAATGCTCACTTTATTCTGCCAAAATACAGCTACAGACAGGGTCATGATCAACAAATGAGATTATGTTGAAATATGGCTGAAAATAGACTGAAATATTATAATGTTGTCTTCATTTTTTTAAATATACAATATATTGTATGGGGTGACATGTGGGATTGGAAAAGTATGATAAAGAATGGCCTAAAATACCATGTAGCATTACTGATGCCAAAGTTTTTCACATGCAAATGTGAAAAAAGATGCTGCAGGAGTTTGCAGGTATATAACATGCATAAAATGTTTGTCAATAATCAATAATAAACAATAAACAGTTACACCATTTAATATCTCTGCATATATCTTCTTACTCATTTTATGTTTAATATGTTCATTTTAAGAATACCATTTGTTCTTGTAAAAGAAGCAGATATCCCTGAATACATTTCTCCACATATCCCTTAATGTCTATCCATTTAGAGCTGGTAACCCCAAATGGTAGCCCGCAGGCTGAATTTGATGCTTTTTTTTTTTTTCAATCCATTCTGCAACACATTTTCCATTGCATTAGAATTATTAATGCGTTTAGGAATATGGGAGTGTTACTGTTTGTGCAGAGCGAAATACATATTCATGTGAACAACCAAAAATACTGTTGTTGGATATAAGGCTCAAAAGATAAGTGCTGTTAATTTTCTTATTTATTTATTTATTTATTTACTGGAATCGGAAAAAGTGAAAAAGTGAGTATATGAGTGTAGAGAAATTGGTACTGTAGGTCTAAAGCAAGATTCGTAAGTAAATATATAAAGGCATTTAATGTATGAATATCAATTGGTTTGCTAAGAAAAAACTGCTAAAATGTATCTTTTTATTTAATATGTTTATTTAAAATATGTTAAGTCTGATCCTTTTTAGTTTTACATAAATTTGGTGTCAAGGAATAAACCTGTGCAAGTTTCAGTGCCGTGAAATCGCTGCCAGTCATCGCCAGTGCCAAGGAGGGGATTGGGTGGCATTGCATCTCCCAAAAACATTGCTAGTTTATTTGGAATATATATATTTTTATGTTTGAATGCTATAAATTATAATTAGAAAAATAAATACATTAGTTAAACAAGTCAATACTGTATTTTTGGTCAAAAACAAGGCCAACATTCAGGAAATTGGACAGAATGCAATGGACATTTGGCTTTATCTTCATGTCCTGTTAGCCGGAAAGTTTTTTTTTTTTTCTTAACTTTAGCTTTAGCAATGCATGAGCAATCCCATAATTGATCATTTTTACTTCATAAACACAGTAGTTTAGTAGTGGTTTGAAGATAACTAATGATAAATGCATGGTTTTTCCCCCCTCTGTTGTCTGCTATGAAGTTAAAGCATGTGGTGGTTGAGACACAAGTTTAGACTTGTCTCTATGTGATGCTTGTTTGTGTCACTGGGTCTATGGAATGGAACACTTGCTAACTAGCAGCATGAGTTTGTCACCTCTGACACTGAGGCTGAAATGTGCAAAAACCTGTGTTCATGGCTTTCTGCTTGTGTGGAAAAGCCCTGGCCTGGGTCTAATTGCATGAAATATTTTGGTCACTGGTGTGTTTACACAGGTTGGCTTGTCTACCTTGAAACTATATTCTATAAGCTGAATATCTCGCCCTGTGCGTAACACAGAAAGGCATTGTAACTGCATGTGTATGTGTAGCATAGGTGTTGCAATAAAATTAAACTGTGGTGACCGGCACAATAATTGGAAACATTACAATGCAGATCATCCTCACCAAAACGTCAGGCACTCATAGCTTCACCAAAAAACAAAAATAAAAAACTCTGAATAGCCATAGCTACTTCATTTAGATGTCATATTTGCTTTGCATAAGGCCTACCTGAGTATTATAAACCTGCTACTGAATAAAATTGCATCATCTTAAGGTTATCCACTCACTTTTTCTTCAATTAATTAGTTTTCTGATGTAATACATATTTTCATTCTCTCAAATGTCATGCTATTTTGTGGTTTATCCATTTTTTTTTATTAGTCACTCACAATTGTTCTACAGTGCAGATTGTACTTGTCTGTTCATCCCACTCAACAGATTAATGGTGTACTTAAACAGAAATAGTAACACAGTGAGATTGTTAGAGAGTTCAGTGGCATCATGTTTAGAGCACTATTCATATGTGACATTACAGTGCCTGCAGAGATACTGAACATTTCTCCATCCGTAATGTGGCAATAATCTCTTGGGATATACTAGCATTAAGAATCATCACATTGCCAAGGTTTGAGGAAGAAAGAAGTGTGAGACAGAGAACAGCGAGTGTGAGGTTGACTAAAAGTGGCAGACTTTATTAATACTATGTGATGTAAAGGTGGGGTTGCATGGCAAAAACTCATTTAATGATAAATACATCTAGTGAAACAGTTAACACTTGAATAATTGATAAATGTAAGGTAATGTGCTTTTTCTGTGATTTTTGACCTTTTATTTTGTTGTGTACACAACACTGGAGGAGATAATTATCTTAATAAAATAGGATAGAAAATGTAGAAAACACCTTTATACACATGGATTATTAGAGGTACGTTAGGAACTTCACCAACCTGAAGTGTGATTGCTTTCTTTGAGAATAGAACGAATTACCAAAATGTCAGGACAAAAAGAAATAACGATAATTGTTCTCATGGCTGGTTCAGTTACTTGTATGTTTTCATTTCTGCTACTATATTTAAATGTATTATTATTATTATTATTGTTATTATTATTATTATTATTTAGTAAATAATAGTTTAAGATTTATTGTGTAGACTGGCTATTAAAATAATGTATAGTAAAAAAAAAAAAAAAAGAAACGCCTCAAGGTAAAAAAAGTTTAGTAAAAAGTCTTAAAGTTAGGTTTGCTTTGCTTTTAGAGAAATATTTCACATTGCTGTTTAGTTGACAGAACATGTAACCAGATGAAAATCTTAAGTTGACTCAACTTCAAACATTTAAGTCAGCTCAAGTAATATTGATTGTAGGCTCAATTTGTTGACTTTGTTCTGTAACTTTCTATAAAAAATAAGTTGGCCTAACAAAACCCCAACATTACTTAAAGAAATTTATTCTTAAAACAGTGATCTGCATAAAACAGGAGAATATAGGTTCTATTTTGCTTAAAGGTTAGTAAAAATAGCTGAATAACACCAGATTACAGTATCATAACCATTTTTAAAAGCTAGCAAAGATTTGACTTTTGAAGCCCTTTTCCCCCAATGTGTCAGACACACACACAAAAAAGCAAGAGTTAGTTTCTAAACATGTACATCTGTGGGGAGCGTGTCTCTCCAAGTCTAATAGAAATGGTTAGGATGGCTTTTTAGGTGTAAGTCCAGTCCCATTTGGAATTTAATGTTTAAAGCACAGATCTGACTAAACATCACTCCTAAAACTGCTGCTTTGTCACCCAGACCCTCAGGAGCTACAGTCTTGTTTACGGTTAAACAAGACTGTAGCTCCAAAAGGCCAGCCGCCACCCCTCTGACCCAATCCTCCACAGCAGAGCTATCGTTAAAGAGAACAAGAACAGTCTTGATGACAAATATGAGTAAAGGCCTGTTTCTGGAATTCTAATGATGGGTTAAAACTATGCTTTGTTTCATATTTAAAAAGGATTGATATTTTCAAGGGTTTTACTTTGAAATTCATATTTCTCATATATCATGTGATTACATCTCAGGAAAGGTAAATTGCTGGCTTAACGTTTTCAAGAACACAATGTTACCTGCTGTCTCAACAAATACCACTGTAAGAAGTTGAACCAACAATACAATGCTAATTCATTCAAAATTTATCTACAGTAGTTGGAGTTTTTACAGTGTTTGAGATTTTATTTAATAATTGCTTGCTTGATATTTTGTTAATTATCTTATTTTTATGTACATACGTACGGACAGTATTCATATTGCAATTGGCCACATGTCGCTATTTTCCATCCCCATATTTTTGGTCTTGTCTTTAAATTATTTTTCTGTCTGACTTTAAATGATGTAAGGGAAAGCGCAAGTAGGTGCCAATTCAGAATCCCAGTTTAAAAACTGACATAAATCCTGAAGCCTTAAATTTGAGAACCTAAATCTCCATTTTAAAAAATACTACAGAGAATAATCAAATACATCTTATTGACTGAAAGCATTTAGAACAATAAATAAAACTCACAAATCAATACTAACTATAATATGATACATTATTTATGAAAAGTTTTATAAAAAAGATTAAAATGTTAAAAATTTAACAAGATATTCAATTAAAATGTATTTACATGAACTTAATTTGGGTTTTCACACAGAACACAATCATGTTAGTCATCATATTAGTAAGGCTGAGTCTATTAAAGACCTCTGGATGTTGTGCAGAGGAACAATAAAAACAAGCAGTAACAGACACCAGCTTCAGATAGCTGGATCATTAGGATGCTGTGCTACATGTTTTTTTTTTTTTTGTAATTGTTTTATTTTTTTCTCACCTCTTTTCTCTGAAGTGCATGACCCTTGCGCTACAGCGACACTAATTGCTGGTTAAATTGGCCAGAGATGAGTGAGATGATTACTGTAGGTTGTTTATGCAGCTTGTAGCTGCTCTGCTCTGTTTGTCCTCTTTTTCTATCTGATGGGCTGTGAGAAGGCCAGGTATATGTGGGGCTCACACCATGGTGGTGTTTTGTTCAAAAGGTTCAGCTCTGTTTGAACGGTCAACTCTAAGGGTTTTGGCGTTGACATTTTCACTCCTTGCTTGATGTGCTGACTTTTCTTCAATTAGGCTGGAAAACGCTCAGTTTCACACAAACAGTTCTCACATTTTTCTGTCAACAGATATAAACTACAAAAATTCCTCTTTCCTTAGAACCTAATGAAAACTAAGCGCATTTTCACATTAAGCTATTGGTCTTGAGACCAATATTATGTACTCGGGTATGGAATCGAATCAGATATAAATTTGAAATTGGATGCAACGTCATCTGTGCCGTCTGTCTTCTCCATCATCTCTGTTTGCGGTAGCATGCGTCAGTCTCATGCTCTGACTTACACAACCATAGTTGATAAAGTAGGAAGGCATGAGAGAGTATTGCTTTAGACATTTTTTTCTGAAATGCTTATTTTTTTTCTTTGGGACTTAACAGCTGTGAAACTATAAAAAAAAAAAAACAAAGGTTAGTAAGAATAATAAGAACAAAAGGCTTAAATTTGCTATAGAGAAATGGAGTCGAGATGGAGCCTGCTCCAGAGTGGTGCACCCATAATGCAAAGTGCCAACTGTACAAGCCTCTGAAGGAAGTGTTATGATCTGGGATTGCTTCAGTGGGTTAGATCTAGGCTCAGCAACGTTATGTGGCAATAAAATGTTAACATTCTGAATGCACTGAATGACCAGGTCATACCATTAATAAATATTTGTCTTCCTTGATCCCTGATTCCCAAGGGCATTTTTCAGGATTTCCAGAATTGTGAAAGTTTCTGGGAGCATGAAAAATCATTTTTACGCATGAATTGTCTACAACATGGCACATTGTAATCAAAGTTAAAGGTTTTTGAGCAAAATATTACAGCATGTGATTTTATTTGTTTGTTTGTTTGTTTAGGCCAAGCAGTATGAATATACACTTAGGGTCATATTCAGAGTTTTGAAGTTAAGCACATGCAGATATGAGTTTCAGACCAATGAGTTTTAATGGTCTTGACTGAATGAGTTTTCCCAATACAGAAATGTGCGTTAGTTATGCATGATCCTGACTGAAGAAAATTTTTCTTTGATATTGATGCAAGCAAGCTGCTAAATTCATCAATAAATCATTATGAATATTCTTATTGAAAGTGTTTTTATTATGACTACACAATATGAGTATTAGAAGGTTATTTATAGCCATGTGCTGTCTCTGCTTCTGTTTGGTCCCTTTCAGTTTGGTTTGGTTATAGAGATGAGGTGGTGTTTTCTTTATATTTTTTCCTTTTTAAAAAAAATTGCATTTTTTTTTTGAGTGTCATGTTCCTGATATTTGATTTTCATTTGTAGTTCAGATAATTTAAGTTTCTGTTCATTGTGTAATCTCTTTTTTTATTTACACGTTAAGTCTAATGTTAAGTACTCTATATAAGTATTGGTTGAGTCAAGAAGAAATTAGGGCAATAAAGTTCTTTTTGTATGTATTTGTAGCTTGTGAAGCAGAATATATTTGGAGCAGTTTAACTCCTTAATCTTAGTCTTTCATCCTCATTATATCATTTTTTTTCCCCCCCAGACTACAGTATCTGGAAGTACTGTACAAGTCTCTGGTTGAAACATTTCTGGTTGAAATGTTGCATCATGGTAAAAGTAACGATATATTTACAAATCCCTAAACAACAAACAAACAAACAATTAATTTATTATCAACATCAGAAAAAAATATAAAATGGTAACTTATTTGGTACTGATACAATTTTGCTAATATTTCAGGCCATTTAAGTCACTTTATTTCTTTGTGCTATTCTACAAGGAAATTAAAAAGGCATATTATTTAAAGACCCAACATAATCTATAGTATTTCTTAGCACAGCATACCTCAACCAACTGGTAGAGATGACTCAATCAGGTTAAGGTCAGCACATTTGTCAATATAATATAGTAAATTAAAATGTCCTCTACTAAAAGTTTGAGCAGATCCAGAAGGCTTAAGATACTGTATTTTTGTCCTGACCTTTAAAACAACATTAGTCAGTTCTGTTAATAACTTCACCATATACCAAGGTCTAGGTCAAGGTTTGACTGTGCTTGGTTACAGAGTTCAGCTGCCTTTTTTTGGACAGATTTATTTTTTTTTTAATCTGCATTTTTAAGTTGTTTAGAATGGTTAGAAATTGGTGGGGCTTTCACTAGTAGATTGGTTAATTGCCATATTTGTTAATTGTTTGTTTATAGGGCTTTTGTTTATTGCTTCAGCCTAATGTTTCCCCTTTTTTTCCCATTTTTTTATCGTAATCTTAACTCTCGTAAAAGAAAAAAAAAATCCATCTATATGATGTATATGATAAAAGTAAAGGGTTGCTTCCGGCTGCAAGATAAACATACAGTATGTTCTAGTGCTTATTATTGTTCTAGTTGTTTATTCTTTTCTTAAAGCACACAAAATGAATTGAATGCCACTTTAGACTTTTTAGGAAGTTAATGAGGGGGTGTTTAGGAGAGTATTTAAATGCAGGGCGGTTCTAGGATAAAAATATAATTTTTCTTTAAAAAAAATTATATTAGTTCAACTCTGTGTAAAACAGTGGTGTAGGAGGTATTGTTTGTTCCTTACAGATTGTTGGTACCAAAACTGTAGCTATGTTAACTACACTAATTTCCCCCTAGTTCAGAATGACTGGAGTGTAGTGGTTCGATGCATGGTGAATTTCTGCCTTGTGTCTAGTGTCCCATGGCTTAATAATTGGTGGCAATTATTATCATTAGGTTATGACTACCATGGCAAAAATAGTAAAAGAAAAAACAACCAAAGAAACAAATTAAAAAAAATAATAATAAATTATATTTTTTCAAATAAATCAGAGCATTCAGAGTGAGCATTCAGTCAATGTTTGAGTGTGGGCTTTTCAGCTCATCAGCATGCTGCAGATATGTTGACGGTGGAAGCTATTTTCTCTAATAGCTTCTGAGGGTCATCAGTAGTCACATCTTTCAATATAGGTTGATGTTGGCAATTTAACACATTTGTAAGTAACAGATCTCATTTAACCTTAAGGCAGGGTCCTATTCTGCATTTGTTAGCAGACTGATATGAGTTTTTTGATGAGCAGGAGCAGCTCAAAATTATTTTTTATTTGAATTTAATAATATATATATATATGACCTTAAAAAGGTAATAGTAATAATAGCACTAGTAATATTATTATTATTATTATTATTATTATAACTTTAATTCCTTGTTAAGATTTCTTCATTAAAATGTACCAGAATAATCAACAATTTATACAGTTTCAAAAGACTCTGAATATGCCAGCTACAGTAATTAGGGTATCAATAAGATATTGCTCACATTTATATTTAGAAGGGAAGAAATATGTTTTGGGTTTCCTCCGGGTACTCCGGTTTCCTCCCACAGTCCAAAGATATGCAGGTTAGGCTAATGTGTGTGAATGAATGTGTTTGTGTGCCCTGCGATGGATTGGCACCCTGTACAGGGTGTACCTCGCATCGTGCCCTAAGCCTCCTGGGATAGGCTCCAGGTCCCCGTGACCCTGAATACAGGATAAAGCGGTATAGAAGATGAG
>JAOVVB010000015.1:6263917-6274068 GCA_028570985.1 Heterobranchus longifilis | reverse complement strand
AATATGTTACTTATGTTAAATACAATACTTTTAAGAGAAAAAAAATAGCAATATTATAGGGGAAAAATACTGTAGTCAAAAGCTTGCTGAATTAGTAACCACAGATCTAAATCAAACACACAGGTTAGAGAAGGAGACAGTACTGGAGTCTATGTACTGTACTGTAGCAATGTGTACAAGCTTTGCAGTGCTGCTGAAAATGTCAGTGTCACAATTATTTACCTTGTCTTGCTGCCATTTCACAGTGAATACCGCAAAGTGGTTTGACTGTTTCTGACATCTACATCTCATTTTTATATATTTAGAAAAACCTTACATCATAGATTTTAATCAAATTCAGTGGGGATTTTTTTTTTTGCTCCCAATTTGTATTTAGAATTTTCCTGCGTTTTTAGCAATTTAAACAAATAAATAAAAAGACTTTGAAATGAACTTTTTTAAAGGACATTTATTCTAGGTTGGAGAGCAATTCTTAACATGTCACAGTGATGTGTGGTGTGAATTGAGCCTGCGGGTCTCAGAGCCATGTTTTTCTTGAGGTGGACACATCCTACCTTAGCCCGGTGAGAATTTTCCTGCATCCGATAACCTGTTAGTGTGATAATCACTTCAGCACTCCTCTATTAACAAAGTGTAAGGAGCCCTGGGAATGCCAGGATTGCTTCTCAACTGCTTCAGACAGCTTTAAACAAGTCTGAGAAGATCTTATGATCTCCCTCTGGATGGTGCCATCATCTATGCCAGACCAGCACTCCTTGGTGTAGCACTGGCCTCTTTCTACTTTCTCTGGAACGTATCTTGCTAAGATGCATTCTTGATTTTTCGAGACTTATTTGTGGACTTTTTTTATCTACTGTATGTTGAGATGAAATTAAGTTTCAGTCTAACAGTTGGCAAAAGCTGCAGAAGGACTCTTACGGGGCAATATGGCACCTAGTTCTCTATACTGCATCTCTGAGGAATCCCGGAAATAGAGGTCTTTCAGGTTGGATCTTTGCTGCTCGGTGTTCTGCACTAGCTTGTGGGATGTGCCGGGCACCACTGTGGTCCTCACCAGAGGACTAGGACATGATTAATGACTGAACCAGGTGCTCTACCTGAAGGGCAGGTTACATAAACCCCATTCCAGCTCAGGAATCTGCCCCTCTGCATGGTAATGGAGACCCCACTCTTCTCACAGTGCCTTAATCAGAAATACCCTGAATGGCATACATGAATACAAAGCAAAAAAAAAAAAAAAAAAGTGCTATTGAAGATATAGCTTGTGTGGGTAATAGGAATAACTGGGGTGTATTAATAGAGTAATTGTCCCTTAAGGGGAAGTGTTGAAGAGAGCCTGTTTTAGTGAGGACCCGACTATACAGTGAAATGAGAGATGACTCCCTTGACATGCTGAAAGCTCTTCTAGTCCTTGGTAAAAAGGCATCATGGTTGAGGGGGAGAACTGAAATTTATTCACCCTGTTCAGCTTGAGGCAGGACAGAGAAACACTGTCATTGTTATACACATCTCAAATCTCAGGTCGCATTAAAACAATCCACCAAAGTCTTTATAAAGAACATTCATTTCTTGAGGCTTATTCTTTTCAACTGCATTTCACATAAAGTCTCAGGACAAATTAGAAAGTGTTCACACTTTAATTGCTGAACTTTCTATCTTTCTATATTATTGCCCAACATTATTCAGTATCAGTAAATCTTGCAAACTCCTCGCATTTCAAGTGAAGTTGAAATGAAGGTCGAATGAAAAAGTATGTATTATGATGCTAAACTAACCTCACTAACCCATTCAATCAAAACATCTGTACACCTGTCCATTCACACAATTACCCAATTAGGCAATCATGTGTCAGCAACGCAGTGGATAATATAATCCTGACCTTTAATTGGATTTAGGCGGCCAGTTTGATTCCATAAGTGGGCCATGTACACTGCATGAGTCCATGCACAATTTCTTATAAACTTATACACCAATCAGCCATAATATTATTACCACAGACAGGTGAACTGAACAACACTGATCATCAACTACTGCTGACCTAGCCTCTAAACTCCCCTGATCCCAGTACCCATGAGATCCACCAGACAAACAAGTCTGATCCACATGAGCTCCACCCCACAACCAACAGCATCCAAAGGATCGACCACTAACACCCTCTAAGGCCTTGTGGAGCCACTACCAGAGGGGCCAGAGACACTCTGATGGCACAAGGGGAAGCCAAAACTTAGTTGTTTATAATGTTAACTACTGGTTTTAATTTTTATGGCTGATCTGTGTAGTTGTTGTTGTTTTGTTTTTTTTATATGAACTTTCATATCTCATTGAGAATTTGTTGGTCCTTACACCTAACCGATTTATCCTAGGAGTCGCAGGGGGTCTGGAGCCTATCCTAGGACACTTAGGGCATGAGGCGGGGTACACCCTGGACAGGGTGCCAATCCATCATACACACACTCATTCTTACACAACGCAAATTTTGGTCTTTGGACTCTAGGAGGAAACCGGAGTACACGGAGGAAACACTATATCTATATAAAGGAAGACAGCACAAGCTATGTGTACAAGCTTTGCAGTGCTGCTGAATAATGTCACAATTATTTACCATGTCTTGCTGCCATTGCACCTTGAATACTGCAAAGTGGTTTGACATCCACATCTCATTTTTATACGTTTAGGAAAAACTTTTGATTAAAAGGGGGAATTTTTTTTTTTTTTTTTGCCCCCGGTTTGTATTTAAATTTTTTCTGTGTTTTCAGGACTTTAAATAAATAAACCCAATATCTATATAAAACTGCTATTTTTAAATAAGCGTTGTTTTAGAGAAAGTCAACTGCTTTTGAGAATTACCCTGTCAGTTTTACATTTCATATATCAACTTCTGAATATTAAGAAACTTTATTAATCTTTACTTTTGTCAGCATTTTGCCACTGCTCACGTGTCAAGGATGAAGATGCTATAAAACATATCAGGATGCTGCGGCAGGGTTGCTTTGAATAAATGAGCACAGACAGTATGAATCTAACCAGACCATTTAAATGTATGGAAAAGCTGCCACTCCCAGAGGAGTTGTGACTTTATCAAAAAAATCCTCCCCCCAGGGGCTGCTTGACTACTCATCCCAACTGTGCAATGCGTATTGTTAGACTAATGAACGGACAGGATTTGATTAAAATGTTCACAACATCATTTGGTCCCCGACGTGGTATAAGAGCCTTCCCTGCAGCGTGCACTTAACATGTTGAAGTCTCCAAGGTGAGTCTACAAATCACGGCAATGCCCCAACCATGCCATTCTCACAGGGAGGCTGCCCGATCACGATCATGTTTATTAAAAATTCATTAGGCAATGTTTGTTTCACGTCCCGACAGATGTCACCCCTGACACCTGAACAGAGAAGCACTGCAAAGTTCTTTGTCGCCTCAGGAAGATCACTACTACCCATACAGTTTGGACCGAGTTATACAAATAGAATGTGTGTAGTACATAAGTGCTAACAGGGGCAATTAGCTGTAATAGGAGTGAATGCATTCGTTGCAGAGGCTTTGCATGGCACGCAGATGTGGGCCAACCATTTCTACCAGCCCTGTCAGGGGCAAACCTGAGGGCTGTTTACATTGCTAACAGCAGCCCTTAATTACTTACTCATAATTACTGTAGGAAAAGCAGCAGTTTACAATCAAAACATAGGTATTTAATTTAGATCGCTCATTAGCGTATTATTTGCAAGCATTTTTATCTGCTTGCCGTTGTGCAGAAGTGAGGCAATTGTTCATCGGAGAAAACAGACATGGTAATTTGGCTTTACAATGCATGGGTCTGAAATTAAGGTGTAATGATTGTGTGGCCCTGCAAGAGCGTGTTATTTAAATTACGAATCACCTCATGCTCTGCTAGGAAACATAACAAAGATGAAACCTGTGGTTTAAACAATGTGATAATGGTTTCCTGGCAGGTTGTTTTTTTGTTGTTGGTAATAGTGCTCTGGAACCACTAACCTCTGGAGTGCATTTTATCATGAATATTTCAAATTGTGATAGTTTCATGAGAAGCAGTTCGAGAGTACCCTCTGAAAGTACTCATGTGTATTAGATTTTCCTTTCAAATTGACCTTAAATAATTTGGCATCTGCCAAAAAAAAAAAGTTAAAGTGAGTTTACTGTACAGCCTTCCCTCCCTGTTTATCTCCATTCTGTCTCTGTCCTACCTTTTCTTTATCACCCCACATGATTATGCAAAAAAAAAAATCTTCACATATTTTTTTTTTTCTCCAAGGCTCAGCATTTAGCACCTCTAATCCTCCTCTGATGCTCTTAGCACTAGATAATTATATAAAAGTGTAAAAATGGGATTTTGGGCATTCCTGATTATCACCAACTGGCAATGAGGAAGGAAGCAACAGAGCAGAAGGAGGAAATAATGAAAGAGTGAAACAAGAATTAGCTGAAGGGGAAAAAGAAAGTCTGATGCAAGGAGGCGGTCAGCTTGCAGGGTCGAGTTGAACAGAGGCCTGCATTCCGACCCGATTCTGTCCTCTCTCATCGTCCGGCTACATAATGAAACCTGACAGGATGTAAATGAGTTTTTAAGGGAGCTGGCACAGGCCAGCCATTTCTCTCATTTGGAGCTCAAATGGGCTGGCCATGGTTCCCAGCTGCTGGGTTTTGTGTGGATTAGAGCGGCCTAAACTCAACACATCATGCCTTGATTACGAGCATGAGTGGAACCTCTTTTCTTCTTGTTTCTTTCAGAGAAAAAGATATGGAGAAAGACAGATGGCGAGAATAGTGATGCTGAGGAAGGTGAAGAAGCGTAGCTTCTCATTTATAGTCTTCTCATCATGATTAAAAGCTCCTGGCAGTGTCATGAAAAAACTTGTACATGCTCTCTCCAGCTTGGTAGCAGGTTAGAGGAACTCCTAACAATGGCCTGATTTTCACAGCCATGCGTAAAAAAAGTTTTAAAAAATCCTTAGACCCACACATTCAGTGTTATGTCTTGGTAGTGTGTGATTTGTGGATATGTACTGTATAGTGGTCACATAGGAGATACGTCTGGAGAATTTTCCACATATAATATATATATTTTTAGACTGGAGCAATCATATAGGTTATATTTGATGTTTTTATAGCATTCCGATTCTAGGACAGAAATAACCCAAATGCCACCTACAATGTCTTATGCTTGTGTGGCATTTCAATTCTGGGCTAATAAATGTTAAGATGTGCCTGTATCTAGTGGCCAGAAACAGATAAGTTCATTCCACATCACTATGTGGGCCATGTGAAAGAAGTAAGATTGGGTCAGCATTAAGCCATCACTTATTGGTGTCTCTTTTACAGTAAGTGCTAGATAAAGACATAAATTATTATTAAAATGGATTTGAGATTTTAAAAAAAATATGTGTTTCTCCAGCTGTGTATATCTGGAATTTCTGAATGTTCACCCTGTGAAAAGTTTTAATCGATCATGTTCTCCTTTACTGCCGGCATTGTGATGTAGTGGTTAGCATGTTCTTCCAGTGCTTGGTGCCTGGTGGTTTTCTCCCACAGTCCAAAGATGAGGCTAATTGGGGTTCCCAAATTCAGCCATAGTGAATGAGCGTGTGAGTGTGTGTATGTGTGCCCTGTGATGGATTGGCACACCATCCAGGGTGTGCCAGTCTAAAGCGATAAAGTGAGGAGTGAGTGTGAGATGTCCTCCTTTAGTGAGATGCATGAATATGGGTTGCACTGAGAATTTACTGGAGGTAGATCATCAATGAACAATAATATGAGGAAAGAGAAAAGATGTATTTGATACACACTATAGGATGACGTTTCACCAAATGCACTTTGCAGACATTCATTCATTCACCCTTTAGGCATAAATCAAGCATGTTTTTGCCACATAAACACAGGTAGAACAGTAACCCAAGTTTTGGATCAAACTAGAATCCTGGATCTGTGAGGTCTCAAGGCTACTACTACTGCGTCAATATCCTCAAAACTACAGTATAAAATGTACAACACCCACAAAATACTATTTTCTGTCATTTTTCATACGTTTTTCTCTTTCTGATTTAACATCTTCAAAGACAGTGTTTAGATTCTTCCTGTCTTAACCTTGACAGATTATTGGGAGTGCTGAATGAGAAAAAGGAGACCCCAACAGTTTTATGGGTTGAAAATATTGACAATAGTAGACATCCTCTGTGAGAAGCAGCTGCAAGAGCCATATTGCTTATTGATCTGTTGCTCAGATCGTGATAGGCACACTTAATTAGATTTATATTGTAAACAAAGACTTACAATATGAAATTTGGATTAGTAGCTAACTGTGATCCATCACAGTAAATGGTATTTTGTGCTGGAAGTGGCACTGTTGAGATTGCAGGGAATTTATCTGGGTTGTAAAAGGGGATGATTGAGGGATGGGCCTGTATGAGGATTATTGCTGACCTAAAGGCATAACCAGAACCGTCTCTGTACATTTTTTCTGTCTTTTTTTACCTTTCCTTTTCCTCTTTTTCATATTCTTTGCCTTTGCCAGCCATCTCAAGGTTAACAAAGTAAAAGTTTAACTTGATTAGCTAGCCTGAACTTAATCAAATGACATCAAGATAGTGCATTTAATATTAATCAGTTTGCTAGTGGACTTAGCTTTTTTGTCCCTTTTTTATCCAAAGCATAATGAAAGTTTAAAACAGTTTGCATGAATTACATTTGTTTAAATAGATTTTCTTCTGTACTTTCTTTTAAAATCCAGTATCGATGCATGCCTTGCAGAATGAATAGCAATATTTAACCCTTGCACACTGCTCAGGTTAAAATGTTCAGGTTAAAGCCAATTAAAATATTTCTAAATGTAAACCTAATGCCTGAAATTGTGCCAAGATTGAGAAAAATTTATGTATTCTAACTTTGCTTTTTAACAAGTTTTACTGTATAATTATTTCTGTGTAAAGCCTTTATAAATATAATGTCAATGAGACCTCCAGAGCAATTCACAGCAAAAGGTGAAGAAAAGATTCTTCTCGTCACAAAAGTGTTTTACATCATTCAGTGTTGTCGTGCTAATACACCTGACCCAGCTTCTTGACAGAATGTCTATCGTTTGTAGGAGGCCATTAAAGTGAATGAAACAACATTGACACATCCATCTGCAAAAATACCTACAGTTTACCCCAAAGACTTAATTTGTCAAAAGAAAAAATAGTAAAAAAAAAAAAAAAGATCTGTCCTTACTTGCTTTCAAGAACGGATAAGCATAAATATGACAGATATACCTGTCACAATAGAGCATCTATTATTAGGTAGCATGTGCAAGTTCAAAGTGTAACCTGTTTCCAGTGTCACTTTCCAGCTGAAGGTTGGTAACCCATTTTTGGTAACCCACTATGTCCCTGTCATCAACAATAAGACAATAAGTTTATACCTGCAAAAGTTTGCCACGGATACAGTGGGGACGATCAGACATTTATGACAAAATGTTAAATAACTGCCCCTTTAACAGTCCTCCATTTTCATGGCAGCATTTCTCAAGTAAATAATTAGACAGCTTGTCAGAATTTCTGTGGATTACAGGTTTACATAATAAATTGACAGCCTCTTTAAACAGTCTAGAGGCACCCAGAAACTGATATTGTTTAAAGTCATTGAGAGTGCACTCAAGGCTGTTTTTGCCTTGCCCAATGCCTATTTGCTTTTGATGGCATGATGAAAGTCCTGTTTTTTTTTTTTTATCCTCCAGACTGTTTAAAGTGACGATCAATGTGATATCGTTAAACTAATGACCTACTGGAATTCTGACAATACCTTTGGTGTGAACAAAGTAGATGCCCCAACTGACAGCCAAAAGTAATAAATGATAGCATGAAATATATGGGTGAATGTTTGAATGTCTGAAAGGCTGTTGCACAAAGACAAAGCAAGACTGGTACAGTTGAACCTCAGGTCACGAACGCGACGGTAAACCAAACAAAAAATTTGCGTAAAATTATTCCCTGTTCACGAACTCCACCTCGGAACACGACCCAGAAACCGCCATTCCAAGCTGTGCTATCAACTGAATACAGGAATGAGTGCAGCATCAAATTTGCTCACTCCGCAGACATGAATCACACACATGATAAAACAAGTGGAGTGATGTCCAAGCCTTGGCCAAAAAATATCATCCGAAAAAAACTGTGTAGAGTACTACGCCTCATAAGCGATAACGTGTCTATTTTGTGCAGCGCAGTTGCGCGAGTGTGCAGCACTGAAGAAACAAATCTCTCTGGATAGTTTACACATCAGTGAGACTTGCTAAGAATGGTGCATGAACAGTACATGTAAAAATGAAGTTTGCACTCTCTCCTGTCCAGTTTATATTTATATTTAGTGCTGGATTATTTGTGTATAATTAAAGTTTTTTCATACTTTTTTTTAATATAAACAAAATAAAGTTAAATAGTTCAAAAGTTAAATTGTTAAAAGTGACAGAGAACATAAATAATTCTATTTACATGTATTTCTATAGAAAAAACTAAATCGATATACGACCAGAACTTAGGAACAAATTAAATTCCACTGTATTTAAAAAAATGTGAAGTTGGTAGGTGAATGGAAAACTTTTGGACATAATGATCAGCATTGTAAATGAACATATAAAGAATAAGGCATTAAATGTAACTATCCCAACTATGAAACATGGGTGACGCAGCATCACATTATGGAGCAATGGATCGAAAAAAGCAGTGGGGCACCTCAGAAAAATAGAATTAAAAATCTAAATTATTATCTCATTTCATTGCTTTTGATGAATTATTATCTCATTTTTTTGTTCTTATCTCAATTATTTGCTCTTGATGGAATGAAAAAATCTTGCTTGATTTTTCCATTGCATCAAGGGAAAATAATTTTTTTATTAATACAGGGTATACAGTATAAATATAAATACAGTAATCCTACTTTTTTTTCTTTTTATTAAATAAACAATGGCAAGGTGAAAAAAGATATACTACTAGTATACTACTACTACTACTACTACTACTACTAATAATAATAATAATAAAACTTTAGTCAGGCTGGATTTGTTCATACTTCTGACAACGTGAGTCTTATACACCTTTTGCACAAATATACAATGTAAAGCATTAAAAGATTTGGTGTTTTGGTTGGCGAGGGGAATCCCTGTGACGCAGCTGACCTCATTTAAAGGCAGCCCGGGAAGACGTTGGGGGAAGACAGCACTACACTACATGGTGTTTACTGCGTGATTGAAAGGATGCCATTGTCCCAAAGCTGTATTGGACTATAAACTCTGAAATTATGATAATTCACCATTAGGACAGCTTTACAGGACAGCCATTGTCTATTATAGTTCTCCGGGATTGATTAATCGAAACCGGTGAGGCCGACTCATTTCTCCCGCACAAATATATACATATACGTACATATCCATATACCGGACTTCTATACATTCACTTACACACTAAAAATATTTTATATAATTGTAAATATTGGTATCTGAAGCAATGCAGTGGGTTTTTTTTTATGTGCAGTACCCATGAGCTACTTCTGCAATTTGTTCAAATTGTACTAATGTTCGTTGATCCATGGTGCGTTAGTATCCGCGGTAATACGTAACTTGAATGTTTGTATGTCGAGGACTTTCTGTAATACATATGACTTTAGGTAATTAAGTAACAACAAGAATCAGTTGTTATTTTAAAACATGAATGTCAGCTGGAATAGTATTGTTAAGTGTATTAGCAAAAGAAAAGAAAAAAAATCAAGCACCGTGATGAATCTGGCTCTCATGAAGAACCTGGCTCCCAGCAAGACCAAAACTTACCTCTGCTGCAGTTACCAGCCTCACCAATTAACAGCACCTCAGATTAGAGCCGTTATGAAGGTTTTACAGAGCAGAAGGTGTGTTGAAACTTTTGACAGGTACTGTATATGTTGAAAATGTCAAACATATTATGCAAATTATACAGCATTATGAAAATGGCTCTTCCCCATTTTAAAAGCACATTTTATTTTAAGTTAGTGTTAGTTTATGTTAAGTTAGTATTATATTGTACAATTTCTGACTGGCTGATTAGATTTTTACTAACATACTGGATGGCTGGCACCGTTCCTACCGCTTTCTTTCTCTATCCATTTATTCCTTTTGTCTCTCTCTCTCT